>JANIJG010019766.1:0-15071 GCA_024611175.1 Megaceryle torquata | reverse complement strand
CATGGTCCCCAAAAAAAGCTTACAGAAATCTGAAATCTCAAAAAACCAGCAGAAATCACTGAAACAGCATAGACTGGCCAAATACGTCTTTTGGCCATACTTATTCCAGTATCCCCACTGAGCACATGGTGGGAGAGAGGATGGTGTGGAAGATGGCTGTCATTGTTCTGGGTCTCCCAAGTTTACATTTCTTTTGACTAAACTCTTAAGCTAAGGCAACTGGTTTCACCCGTTTGTATCATCTTAGCTGAATGAAAGAAATAACGCTGGTTAGAAGGGTCAGGAAAAACAACCTTCCAAACCTCAAGGAAGCAGTACTAGGTGTTTTGCTTTTAAACTCAAAATACTGTTTGGTTATGTACTGGGGCCATTCTTCTCCTAGTCTTAGTCTTTTGTGGTATTTCTTTCTAGCTGTGTTTCTTCCCAGCATACTCTAGATTAATACACGATCACGTTAACTACTGAAACAGACTTCAAACTATCACTAGCAAATCATATATTTCAATCTGAAGCTATTGTAATGTGTAGAATTGTCTCTCCAGGTAAAAATTAGTTTTGAAGTAGTCTATTTACATTGAAAATGGGGCAACTCTACTAAATTTAAAGTACAGTAAGATAAATGTACATTTGTTGTAAACAGAACATGGCATATGTGAGGCACAGAATTGCTGAAGTGCCGTAATACTGGCATTCAAAGCAGTTTTATGAACAGATGTTGTTTGAAATCTTCAAGAAAGAATGTCTTGCAGAATGTTTCCTTTGGATTATATCAGCATTTGATTTACATTGAACTAACAACTCACTATTTAATGAGCTCAGAAGAGCTGAAAACTGCAAAAGGCACTTCAAATATTTAGCACTTTAACTGGTAAATACATAAAGTTAGGGATTACTTTAATAAATGAACTGACGTTTTATCAGTTGTTTCAGCATTCTATCCATTTATACATCTATAGACAGACAGTGCAACTTTTCCTCTGAGTTTATCACCCTAGCATAATGGGTTGTGCCATGTCATAAAGAAAAACAAATATTAACTCCTCCCAGGGTTTTTATCCATCAATATATTCTATTTGTTCACAAGGGAAAGTTTTATGAAGCAGTTTATTGATCGCCAGCAACAAGATACCAGCTGTTTGCTGCGAAGACTTCCTTCAGCATCATCTTCCTCATGTGACCACTCTAAAAGATCAGCAATTGAAGACAACAAATATATTGATCAAAAGGTAAATCAGGAGTGTAGGGGAATACGTCTTTCCTTGAGTATTGTGAGGAAAGGCCTCAGATGATTCAGATTGTCACACTACACAAAAGTGAACACAAGCTCAGAGGACTGAACACAGGCTAAAAGGCTCTTTTTAATTTAGCCAAAAAAAGGCATCACAGCAGATCCTCATTTGGTTAAAATTTTCCAGTCTCCTTTGACTTCAAAATTCAGGATTTGATTGATAATTTTCTTCAATACATTGATCTTACAAAGCTGTTTTTTAAAGGAGTGTTGCTGTTAATCACTGAGAAGCTAGTGGAAAATTAGTTTGTGTGGATTTTTTATGCCTTGATACTGTTGTGGCATTGAAAACACACTTCACTGAAGCAAGATCTCTGTGTAATCACTGGAGATGCATACAAATTTAAGAATTATTTTAATTATTTAGAGGACGCTATCCTCTCTGTAGTCCTGAGAATCTCTAGAAAACAGATGTTGAGCACATATATTTGATAGCTATTGTGCTGCTAGTCTCCCAGCTGGAGTGGCATGGATGATTTGGTTTAAAAAATACCAGGACTGCTTGGAATGATGATGATGATGCAGCATAAGTAAATGTGTGTGACTTCTGGCACCTTGCAAAACTACAGGGGCAGAAAAATTCTTCATATGCATCATGGAAGATACTGATTTCCCATATTCCTATTGGTATCTATGCTGATATCACTTCTTGACCACTTGTAATATTGTGTAACTTATCAGTGACATTTTAACAGACAAGAAAAGTCCCTTCAGTGTTCAGAACAGGGTTCTCAAATCCTGTTTGTATATTAACATCAAGGAATTGTAAATTAATTGTAAGTTACAGAATCACAAACAAGGAAAAGAAAGATGGTACATATTGTAGTTATACAGTGTAACTTTGGCTTTCCCAGTGTGTTGTTTTCAGCTATAAATAAGAACAGCATTTGCACAGGCAGGAAGCAGCGTTGGGGAAAACAATACTCTTCTAATAATGAATGGAGACGATTTGCAAACTATTTTTAATTTTCATCCCTATTTCAGTGCAAGAACCCATTCCTATAGCCTATGTAATTTATGGCATCAGTAAGTGAGAGCAGAACGGCATGGCCTGAGAGGGAGGTCTGTGGTAAAATATTATTTATCAGACAAGGAAGGCCATAGGAAGGAATCAAGCCTAAATGGACATCATCCACTCTAACAAGCACAGCAGAAAAATTGGATAAATTATTGAATGACAATCCTAGGGTCAGCAGAACTATGCCAAATATCACTAATGATGGATCTCAAACACTGTTGCAGGGAAATCAGAGTGCATTTCTACCATGTGATGGAGAGATGAACAGAGACCTTAAACTTGTCCCAGCCACACAGATAAGTCCACAGTATGCAATGCAGAGCTGTGCAATGATTCAGGATACCTGTTTACATGGATATAGTTTAAGTATATTAAGTTGCAATCTTAATTTCTTCTGCCTGCTGTTCACAGAAGTGAATCGTTGTTGTATTTGAAGGTAGATGAATACATGGCACAATTTATTCAATGAGATCTTGCAATATCAAAAAAAGAATGATGCATTCTTTTTAAATTTTCATTTCCCTCCAAGAGCAAAAATGCATGATCTGAGTTTCATTTTTTTAATTGTTTGCAAATTGGTTTTGCACTGTTCGACCTGCTTTAAGCACATACTTTTGCATTCCCATGCCTCAAGGGTAGAATCAATGATGAGTAATATTTCTGATAAATGCAGCTTAAAACAAGGTATTTACACATTCCTGTTAAGAGGGAGAAAGCACTAGGAAGGATTTTGTGGAAGTAATTGCTCTGGCTTTCTATAGTGACAGTTGCCAAGACAACCTCACTTTTGTATGAACAAATGCTTTTAAAAATATCCTTAAAACAAGCTTGGAATGTCTGATTGCACTTAAACACAAAGTTTACATGCATATTTTACTTTTCTTTGTAAAAAAAAAGAAATCTGACGAAACATTTTACTAATCCCAGTGCCTGGTAGGATGCATTAGCAGTGCTCTTGATAGCAGTGCAATGGCCTCCAAAACTTTTTACATCTTTTTTTTTTAATTGTAATTGATGAAAAAAAATAGGGTGGAATCAAAAGGTGAGCTTCTGCTGGCAGATTTGACTCTGTCCTTCCTTTATGGTGCCTGAAGATGACTAGTTCCTCCAGTTTCTCCTGGAATTATACAAGCATTTCTGTGTTCCACACCTGCTGAAGTGATAGAATTACTTAATATATACATTACCTTATTTCCACTTCAGCAACATTCTTATTTTATTTCTCTAAAAATCTGCCTCTATATATATACATGGTGTTGGGTTTGTGTTCAAAATCAATCTGACCTATAATTTGTGATAATTGATAAAGCAAATCAGTTTTTGTTCTTTTACATAATGGATTTAATAAGTCTTTTCAGTATTATAAATATCCACTTCCTTGAATAGGTGTTTTACATTGTTAAAGGGGAGTAGATTTTCATTGCATTCTTTCTTTTTTAAGGTATTTTACCTTCTCAGAATAGTTGAAAAAATTATTTATTCACATATAGTGCCATAACCATGATGACAATTGGTTTGAAATTATTTCCATCTATGCCAAATCAAAAGAACAGCTTTGGAAAACAGATTTCTCTGCTATACTTTTCTTTTTTTTTTTTTTTTTCTAGTCAAGTCTATGCATTCCAGGAGTTTTTCTAACTCTTCCAAACTTTTATTAAAAAAGCAATAAGCTAAGTACTAATACAGAAAATTACTTTTAGCAGAAAGTACCATAAAGAAACTTTCTGATGAAAGAAGGAAATCTGCTCAGAAATGTGCAAGGAGACAGTGCCATTATAACATTAATGGGAAAAGTATCCGAGGAAAGGGTTAAATATTGAAAAGAGGGACTTAATGTATTAAGTGAATGTTGTGGACATCACAGAAGGGGAGTTTTAGAGACAAAGAAGGAAGTGTTATTTTATACTTCCACATTTCTATGAAAATTACTCGAAGTATGGTGGGAATTTCCTTAGCTAAGCAATATTTCAATAAATTCTTGGACAGGAGAACTGGATGAAATATGGAAACATCTAATTTCTGTGTGAGTGGGTGTATGAGAAGAAAGGAAGTTGGCAGAAAATAAGAACATTTCACTGTGTTGGCTCCCACAAGAGTCTGAGGAATAGTCACAGCAAGTTTCAGGGGACAAAGATCTAAACGAGCTGTAAGATTTATAATAAATCAGGTGTCCAATAAAGTTCAGCTGAGTTGGCTGTAGAGCATTGGCTTCTTATTGTCAAGACTAGAATCAGAGGAACATAGGAACACCTCAGAGTGCTTTCCTAAGAGACATACAACTTCTAGCAAGCCTTGCGGAAAATTGTTGTGAGGAGGACAGTACTGAACTGGTAACTTAACCTTTGGCCACACAACACAGCACATTGCTGTTACATTAAAGTTCAAAACTGACAGGCTTAGGATATGAACTTGGAAAATGCCTATAGCTCAATATGTACAGATATGCATGTGCATGTTTACAGCAGTAGCACAGCAGGAGTGAATTACAAAACAAAGCAAAAGAACATTTAATAATCCATGCGTTTTATAGTTCAGACTCTGAGCATCTCCCATTTAATTGAAGGAATATAAACCAACTATCTCCCTTATTTCTGCATTTGTAAGATTAATGAGATAGCAGCAAACATGTTTTCTCTTTTCTGTCCTCTTTATCATCTTGTTTCTTTTCTGTTTCACATGCATGAGTTTTGTTTTTAGCTCTGCAAGCAGTGAAGTTAGTTGCCATTACGTTTTCCTTTAGGAGTAAGATCTGTCATTAAGGTCTAGCTCCTGTGAAAGCTTGACCTCCCGCACCATATAACTCTCCTATTGATTTCCTGCTTACAGCAGAGCGCACCTGTATGACAGGAGGTCATGGTCAGAAAGTGAGAGCTGATCTTGCAGGTAGCAGAGCCATTACCATGGAGAACTAGGAATATTAAGCAGCAGACCTCACACTGGATTCTGCATTCTTTGCAAAGTCAGATTGTCGAGGTGATACGCTCATGATGAAATGTGTTGCCTCACAGGAGGGCTGCTGAGCTTCGCACCTGCTTCTTTTAGGCTATTTGCCTTCTTTCCCAGATAGGATCCTGCTGATATCCATTAAAGCTAGATGGGATGGAACACAGTAATCAACCCAGTTATAAGCCTTATCCTGGAAGGGCCTCGCTACTTCCTTGGAGATCAACACTCTCTGGTTTATGTAGAAGTCATTATCTGTCAACACCTCAGGGGAAGTTTATGATTTTATCTGTTTACAATTTCACACACAAATTCAGCGCACAAGGTGGCCCACAACTTATCATACATATTTGGTTAACATCATAGATACTCCATTTGTGAGCTACTGAGAGAAGCTACATACTCTTGATAAGATGTTGTGTAAGCTGGCATTTTGTTCCAGCATGTCTTTTTCTGATCTGTGCTCGGCTCCTTTCATTAATGATTCTGTTTCTTGTGAGAAAACCACATATATTCTGAAAATATTCTGAAAGGAATTTTCCTAGCAGAAAGTATTTGTAATCATAAAAGCTGAAATAGCCTTTCAGCTTTTCTAAGGCGTAGCTTTTGGTATTGAAGATGGAGTGTCCCAAGATGTCTTTCAGAAAATCATCAGACACGAACACATACTCATGAACTGTATTTGTATTTTTTTTCCTTTTTAGAAAAGAACTAAGGGTAGAATATTTATTTCTAAATTCTACTTTCCAAAATTTCTGCTTCTTATTGTAATAAAGTTATGTCTTGAGCTAACCAACCTCTTTTTTTTTTAGCATTCTTTTGTGCAAAGCAGAATTTTGGCACAAAAACTATGATAGCTTCTGTTGCATTCCTGATTACTCGTTAAGTAATTTGAAAGAATAATTTTATTACATTAATTTTGAATAATGCAGAAACTAATAAAGTGTATTTGCACATGAATTCCAAGTAGAAAAGCTTATTTATTTTTAAACTTTAATAAATACTACATTTTTTTCTGAAATAATTCTTTCAGAACATTGTGCATAGGTATCAACAAAAGTCATTCAATCTTTATGTGAATCTCCCTTTAGTGAATATCTGAGTACAACTCTTGTGCTACAATTTCACTTTCCATGTACCGCATGTTAATTAAACACAGCCAAGTGCTTCAGTCTTACCTATTTGTGTCATTCACAGGACATTGCCAAAATCTATCTAGCTGTAACATTCGGAAAAGTCATTAAAACAATTTACCTGCTGGAATGAGAATGGCTTTCCAATCCAGCATTTTCTTGCTCATTACAGTTTTGATTTTCAAATATTATTTTTGTCCCACGTCTATTCTTATCAGATCTCTCTAATTGTTAATATATGTAAATGCATCACTGTATTTCAGATTTTCTGAAAATTCATCAGGAGACCTCTTTGTCCGTTCTTCATTTTTAAAAGATTTTGTTTATTTTCAGATAAAATGCCTATGTAACAGTGTCCCTATGTCCCTGTGTCTAAATAATCAATTAACAGTAAAAGACACTTTCTTGTTAAGTATTTTACCACACACAGATTTCAGCTGGTAATGTTGAACTTTTCTGACCATGTTTGCTTTCAGAGCAGAGAAGACAAAACTGCAGTATAAACAAGACTCTGTTCTTGTTACGGTCCGTCTCTGGCTTCTGTTAATTTTCAATTGCTTTGTCATTGTTGCCTCTACATGTATGTTCAAAATTCTGCCTGGAAAAGACCAATTTTCAATTACATTCCAAGAGAAGGGAAGCTTGGAGCTGGATACTTTGCCATTTTCAAAAAGTGCCATAATTCAGCACTTCTTTCTGGCGTTAGCTTTCTGCTTCATCAGTTTTGCACTAACGGATTTCAACAGTTTGATACAAAGGGTGTGAAGATGCATTAATACACAAGGGGCTGATCATTCTCTTGTTTCTTCAGTCAAACAAAATGGAACATGGCAAAATTTTTAGGGCTGTTGTGTTGTAACAGAAAAGAGCATTCGGTAGTTTGGAGTGAAGGGAGAGGCAATGAGGGATGGGAAAGCTCTTTTATATGAGCCTTGTACCTTTCCTTTCCCTGGTCCTACTGAGGAATCCAGATCTCCTCGCAAGTTACTAGGGATAGGACAAGAGGAAATGGGCTTAAGTTGTGTGAGAAGAGGTTTAGATTGGATAGGAGGAAAAATTTCTATACTGAAAGAGTGGTGAGGCATTTGACAGACTGACCGGGCGGTGGTGGAGTCACCATCCCTGGAGGTGTTCAAAAAGTGTGTAGACATGACACTTCAGGACATGGTTTAGTGGTCATGATAATGTTGGGTAGATGGTTGGACTTGATGATCTTAGAGATCTTTTCCAACCTTAATAATTCTATGATAATATGATTCTGTGATTCTATCCAAGACCTTTGGTGTCCCTCACCTACTCACAGGACTCATTCACAAGAACTGATTACTACAGTCACGACTGCTTTGTTCTAGTGAAGGGAATTGTATGTATGTGCTGGTACATCCGGGAGTCTAAACAACCTCTGCTCCTCATAAGACTTGTTCTCTAGACCCTTCACCAGCTTCATTGCCCTTTAGATCTTCTTTATGAAAGGACATGTAGATTTTCCAGATTGGTAGTCAGCTAATTAGGAGAACACAGCTTTTCTTAAGAGACGGGCATCAATCAAGGGCTACAAAAGGAATTAAAGCTATTTCAGGTCAACAACTCCCAAGATTGATGGAGCTTATGCCCGCTTCCCATTCTAGACATCTGATCAAATGGGGCAGCCTTTGACATCTTGTGGCACTTATCCAATGCTAGACCAGTTTCTTGACTCTTTAGCAAGCCTATTTCTTATACAGGTCAACCTTGCCAAGGGCCAGATTTCCCAAATTAAGTCCAAATGAAAACAGTTATTTCTGCTTTGAGAGAGGGAAATGGATTAGGTGATCTCTAGAGGTCCCTTGTAATTGCATCGTTTATGATTCTGTAGGCACCAAGTGAAGTTTTCAGAAGACTTTAAAACTTTCCCCACTGATTTCTGTATGATTTAGCCACTTAACCTGCTTAAAAATTGTGAACATTTGTTATGTACCTACCAACAAGTTTCAGTTTGGTCTTCCATCAGTCTTGAAATTTTTGTCACATTCATTTTGACAGAGTTTGGTCTCTAAGCCAAAGATGCATAGGTAGAATGTTGTTGAACAAATAATAATATTGGCATTTGGGAGGCTACAGAGCAAATTCCTGTGAGCCAAAAATATATTTAACGGAATGCTCAAGCTTTGAAGAGATTCTACCCAAATATTTCCTCTCTGTTTCTTAAAAATCACTCTGATAAATTGCTTACTGTACTGACTCTTTGTATTTTCCCTAGAAGCTGTGCGTATTTAAATAACAATATAGTATCTAACAATCTGTTCGTTCTGCAAGTCTGCATGAACCATCAATTGGCATCCAACAAATTCCAAACTGAAACAGAAGCTTTGGATTATTTTTTTTCCCTTCTTGGAATTTCTGGCGTGGTATAGAAGACTGCTCCCATATGGTCCTGCAGTTGCCTATAAAAGATTTCTATCAAAAGCACTAAGCTAAAATTTCTGATTTTCATATAGCACTTAAGAAATTGTGTTAGAAAAACATATTGCATGCAATTTATTTTTTTTCCCCATTGTCAACCAAACATTTAAAATATATGTCTCATTATTTACTTATGAATTTGTCTCACCTTGTGTTGCAGAACACCCACCAATACTTGTCTCTTCTGCCAGCTCTGCAGTGGTCTGATACAAAAATAATACACTACCTCACCACAGTTTTTACCTGTTGATGGCATACAATTCTCTGTCAAATTCAAGTTGTATTCAAGTGCACTGCAAACATATCACTAGCAAAATATATTCAAACTTGTCAATTAATAGCATTTCTCAAAACTTAAAACCACTGAGCCATATCTTAGCTGTTATAAATAGGCACAGATCCCCCTGAAGTCAGTGGTGCTATGCAGATACACCCAGGTTGTAGGACTGTTCCACAGTCATTAGCTGTCACCTAGCAAAGGTACCCTCTTGTGTTGTTTTCCTTTTTATCTTACGCCAATGATTTTCTTTTTTTTCCAGGGTAGAAGGCCTGTATTTCTAAAAAACACTAGTAAAGAAATATTGCCATTTAGAATGTCTGCAATACCTTTTCAAAGCAGGGGGTGGCACTTGGAGAACAACAATGTTCTGTGACTTAGCTGCTTTTACAATAGTTACAATGGATTATTCCTTTGTCCTTGTCAGTTTGGACAAATGGGATCTCATAGGACGTAGCATTCGGGTCAAGCTGACACTGACAGGACCGAGTCGTTTTAAATGCCTGAAGTCTGTCCTGCCAACAGCAGCAGCGAAGGGTGCCAGCACTCGTGGATGAAGCACTGCCTGCAGATTTCCTCATTCCGTGTCCACAGGCACATCTGTGTAAATAAACTCAAAGGAATGTGGGAACTGAGAGCTGAGCTTTATTCATGGTTTCTTAGGAGCACATGCTTTCCATATAACAACTTTTCATCCAGGAAATATTATCAGTAATTTGCTGACCTGTCACAGATGTTCCTTACAGATTAAAGTAATCTGCAGGAGTTCTTTAAAACGTGTTGTTGAAAACATATTTAACACTAATCAGATGCTGTTAGGTGATTTCAGGACAGTGTCTAATGCTAAAAAATAATGCTTTGTAGCAGAAAGCTCTATGGCACTGTTATTTCTGCACCAAGTGTACTTATAGGCTGCATAAAGAAGTAAATTAATAAATAATGTCTAATAAAGATACACTGAGGGTGTCCTCACAGTACATGACAATCTGTAATGAAAAAAACCAGCAGGCTAAACAGCTATACCCTAAAATAAACTCAGTAGAATACACTGAACTTATTTAATTCTACATCATCTGATCAAGTAATGTCTTTTGTACATTAACACTGCTAATAATTTCCTCCGCAATATTCAAGAACTCGGCAGGTATCACAAGTTTTAATTGCCAGCCTCCTTCTACACCAGCATGCGGCATCTAGACATTATTAAATAAATATTGATCATCACCCTCATTTTCCAATGCTGCAGTCCCATTGCATTTGCTTGGTGTGCTATGCAAATTTGGAAAATTAAATGGGAGGCAATTTGGTTTATTTATCCAATATAGAAATAAGGACACATCTTTTAGGAATCTATAGTGGCATTTGATTTTCTTCAGCTTGCATATTGACATATACATATTGCTCTTTGATTCACAGCTGACTCTTTTAAATATGTGAAATGGATCAGTTGTGCCTATCTAAAAATATTATCTACTGTTACTTCTTCTGGATACTTTATATTTAAGATAAATTCACCAGAGTTCTGCTGTAGCAAAGACTCCTAAGCCCCAAAGAGCATTAGTAGGCAGCACACATTTTTTCCCCTGATGTTTGATGTAATTGCAATTATTCTAAAGCAATTCCTTACAACAGGAAAAGACAACTGAAACAAAACAGCCTTTTTTTCACTTTCATTATTCCCATAAGTTTGATGTTCCTAGTTGAGCCCTAAAAAAAATTATTAGCTAACACCTTACAAAAGGACAGATAGATACTGCTGTGGTTTGGAGGTTTCCTTCTGCAGTCTTGATAAGGGGAAAAAACAGTTAATTAATTTTACTGATATTAGAAGAAAAAAAAGTTGACATTGCTTTCACCACTGTCAGTTATATCTGAATCTATAATAAAGTACAATACTGATAAATCTACTAAAGCCATGCTTCAGTACTGCAAATGAGTTAAAACCTACACAAATACATTTCAATATATGAAATATTTACCTTTATGCAATACTTAACACAATGGTATATCTCATACTGTGATTTTTAGTTTATTTTTATGTTAACCATATCCAAGCAATGGAACAATCTTTTGGTTTATATGTAAATATTTAATAATTCTGTTACTATTTCTAGTAATCTTAATTGAAATTCCAATACCTTATTTTCCAAGCTACATTCTGAAGTCTTGCATTATTTCAGTTTTCAAGTTGCAGGATTTTTAAGGAAGCCACAGAATCTCAAAATAGTGGTGTTTTCAAATCATCTGTGTTCTTATTTCCACAGCCATACAGAGATGGGTTAGGACTTTAGAACAGGTAAAGGGACCACACTTGAAAAGGCAAAGGTTAGGGAAGAGATTGTATCTTGCTGTTACAGGTATGGCTAAAAAAAGCAGTAGCTATTTTATTAAGGACAGCCACTATAATCAATAAATTGTAAGGTATTTTCTAGGCTTCTGTTTTTCTCTGAAGAAATCTTACTGTGAATCAATTTGTGTCTTGAGAGTTGTTCTAGCAAAACTGACTCTGGATTTGAGAAAGCATTTTAGAAATCTGTTACTTACAAGCTTAGATCAGACACAGATGAATTAAACTAATGCTTACAATAAAGACTCCATTTCAAGGTGATCAAAAACAGGGCACACATTGCTAGGAGCTCCAAAATCTCTCTCAGCCTTTTGCTTCAAGATAATTATCTCCAAACCATTGACAGAGTTAAGTCTTTCAAGGTGCCAGAGGCTTTCTGTTCATCACAGGTGCAGTTCCTCAGCTAAGTTCTACTGTGGTTTGTTCCTTGATTGGCCATGTTTGTTAACCACTTGCTTTGAAATTAAGTGCTTGGTTTTTCATATATCTCAGTCCTTTCACCAGAATGTGCCTAAAGTGCTGTTCATGACCAGAGGCAAGCACAATGACATTTTGCTCACTGTATTTTTTTCTCTATATAGGGCAAAAAAGGAGACTTATTTTCATCTCTTATATCTTGACTCACTGAAATCATGCATCTAACTTTTGTTAACTGGCTGTTCTGTGTAGTCAAGGAGTCTCCAGAGTATGACCTAGCCTAGTCAAAATCCAAGTGGAGGAAGAATAGCAAGAATTAAGACAAAGGTGTAACTTGGCTAGTTAGAAAAGAAAATAAATATGTAATAAAATACTTGTTCTAATCAGCAAAACTATCTGCTGCTTTCTAGCCAAAGCTAGCTGGGGATTGAGATAGGGAGGCCAAAAGCTGTACGATAAGGCTAGGATCTTAGACATTCTTCAGGGAATTTGTGCTATGTGTCCATTTTGATCTTTTCCACCATCCTTTTCCTGGATAAGGGCACCCATGCCACAGACTGTGAAAACCAGCTTTATGATAGAGAACATTGTGTGTTTAATTTTGCATACACTCAGCACCATAATGTTTCATTTGTCTGTCACATACACATGCTATATTTTGTGACAGTTAAAAAGTACACTGTCTTTTTCTTAATTTTATAGCTCCGTAAATCTGTTTTCAGCATCAGAGCAAGAAACCTTCTGGAAAAAGAGACCGCAATCAATAAAATTCTAAGGTAAGAGTCAGCAGTGATTTGATAATGTTTTGACTGTCATCTGATTTCTCATAACCTTCTTTTTCAGGAATGTGACTCTATGTATAATATTATGATCATATATCCCTTTGTAGTACATCTATTGCTTTCATTATCAAAGACAAATTACTCTTTTCTCTGGCTATATTATATGCTTGAACAGCAACAAGAGAGAGATTGTTCTTCTTTAATATGTATTTGAATTCTGTGTCATGCGGAAAGATCATGTTTCAGCTCTTTTCACTTCTTCCTTCTAAATGAACCAAAAAATGTCTCTTCTTAAGCAGTGTTAGTTTGCCTGAAGAATTCCAGCCTAGTTCTTGCATCTGTATGCACATAAACATTTAGAGGTTGTATACTAGAAATGCTAGACTACAGCTAATCATATTCCAAGTAGGAGATACACAATGAAGATTTCAGAACTGTCACTTCTGTAGAAGGATTTTCTGAATGTTAAAATAATGATCACTCATTTCAGTATTCCTTATCAAGCAAATAGACTGCACCATAAGTAAATAATGCAAACCTAAGTCTCCAAGACCCAAGTTTAAAGTTATCTTACGGGTAACACCTTGCTGCAGTTTTTCATGCCACTATTGATTTTACATTAGAATGACTATCACTGATATAAGATGCATTAGCAATGCCAACAATTTATAGATTATTTTCCTTTTTTTTTAATATTTACATTGTCACCAAAGCAGGTGCATCTCCAGAATATTGTGAATGAGGGGTCCCAGGTAAATATGCAGTAAAAACAGGAATAATATAATAAATCTGTAATATAATCTGTAATATAAATATAAATGTAAAAAAAATATAATAAATATAAACAAATATAGTAAACAGGAATAATCTGAGAAGTACAGCTGTGGGATTAGATTAAGTATGGCAGTGTTTTATTACGAGCAGTGCATGAGGAATTCAGTGTGCTTTCTGAATTGTGAAGTTTCTTGAAAAGTGCCTGGTAATTATGTGCCATTTGAGAAATATTACAGCTCTAGTTCTTTTTAATACTCTATAAAAATACAGCACAGGGAAAAGTATAGATATTAATGTGAAACTTTGTCTGTCTTTAAACAAATGGTAATGAAAACATGAACAATTACTAACTCGAATGCTCTTTGTCAAAGTATTATCAAGAAATGTCACTACAAGACCAGAAGTATTCCATTGTAACAAATCTTAGGGCTCTATTTGTAAGCATTTATCTCAGTTAAATGAATGTATCTTGATTTTACAGGCATTACTGTTATAGATACGTTATAGATACAAGTCTCTGTCCTAATCAAAAAACTTCTGAAAATACAGTTTTAGATAAAGGCTTCGTGGCAGTCTTTCAGTAAAAAATTTCTAATAAAATTCTGTGTTATATTACAACTGTTAACTGTTACACCTCTAGGGTTACATAAAAGTCAATTTGTTTGGCGTGTTTCTTATACTACACTACAGGAGAAATATATAGACAAAGAGAATAGCTTATTTCTTTCTGTTTTGTTTTGTTTTGTTTTGTTTTTTCTAAACCTGTGGCATCTGTAGGGACTCCATTCTTTCTTACATATTTCTGCCAATAGAAAATCAGAATTCTGATTAATTCTTTTGTCAGCACAGAACTTCCTCTTTTTCAGAAGAAGTCTGAAGCAGAGTGGAAGGACAATCCAAACAAACTGTTGTTTGAACTTCACTAAGTTCTCAGAGGTAGCAGGACAGAATCAGAAAAAAATTCCTTACAGTTTCATTCCTGCTGGATTCCACTTGGTCCTTCAGAGCATGGTTTCTGCCAAAGTTATGTATCTAGGAGGTCTTCTCATCAATTCACCAGAATTCCTCTGAAAAATAGTTTCAGAAGCAGAAGAAAGTTCATTTACTATTCCATTAATTTATTTTAATTAAACTATTAATGTAACTTATATTTACTGTGCATTTACATAGATGTACTTTTACAGCTACTTCCTGGGTAGTAGATGTAGAACTTTTGAGGGGCATTGAGAAAAGGAGGGAACTTCTATCAAGTAAGAAAAATGTGGGATCCTCTAATGCTTTCTTGAGATACTCGTAAGTCATTTCCAAAGAGGCAGCCTTATTCTCCTCCTGAATAAAAGGAACAAATATTGTTTATGGTTCCTTGTTATTGTCTCAGAATTGTTAAAAAAAAATCTCTGAACTATAACACCAGAGAGACTGGATGTCATCCAGAGGGACCTGGACAGGCTGGAGAGGTGGGCCCAGGGGAACCTCATGAGGTTCAACAAGAGCAAGTGAAGGGTCCTGCACCTGGGACAGAACAATCCCCACTATCAATACAAGCTTGGGGAAGAGGCAACAGAGAGCAGCTCTGCAGAAAAGGACTTGGGGGTGCTGGTAGATGAGAAGCTGGACATGAGCAGCCAGTGTGTGCTTGCAGCCCAGAAG
>JANIJG010019765.1:0-23488 GCA_024611175.1 Megaceryle torquata | reverse complement strand
GGGCCGCCTCGACAAGGAGGACCTGGGCACCCGCATCGGGCGGCTGTCCCGCCGCGTGGAGGAGCTGAAGGCAGGGCCGGGAGCGCAGCGGGGCGGGGGGCTGCGGGGGACGGGGGAGAGCCCCGGGGCGGCGGTCCCTGAGCTGCCCTGGCCGGTGCTGCTGCGGGCGAGTCGCCTCCGCCCCGGCCGGTCGCTGCTGGGTCGCTGGCAGCTGCGCCCACCAGCCCGGCTGCCGGGCCCCAGCAGCGGGCGCAGACCGGGGCCGGTCCCGTCCCGACCCCCTCATCCCGGGAAGGGTCTCTTACCCCCGCTCACCGAGGTCCCCCGGAGACTGATGGTGTCCTGCTGCTCCTCCTCCCCAGGGAGAAGTCTGCAACATGATTAACAAGAAGTACAACGAGTTCCTGCCCAGCATGCAGAGCGCCGAGGAGCTGGTGTCGCAGGTGGAGGGGCTGTCGAGCAACATCGACCTGCTGAAAGCCGGCATCGAAAACGAGGTGAGAGCTGCGGGGGAGGCCGGGCGGGCTCACCCCAAAGCTGTAGGACACCCCCACCCCTTGGGCTGCGGCGAGGGGTTGGGGAGAGGAGGACTCCTGAGTAAGAGCCCTGGATGATGTCAGCCCCAAAAAATGCCTTCAGGTGACACAGGCA
Source organism: Megaceryle torquata (assembly GCA_024611175.1). Classification (NCBI taxonomy): domain Eukaryota; kingdom Metazoa; phylum Chordata; class Aves; order Coraciiformes; family Cerylidae; genus Megaceryle; species Megaceryle torquata. The sequence goes on along the minus strand of JANIJG010019765.1, from coordinate 22,837 downwards.
GCGGAGGTGCGTGGCACGCAGGGGTGGACAGAACCGCCCCTAAGGGACAGGCTGGGTACAGCCAGGAGAGCATCACACTTAAGGATCAGCCTGGTGTGGCTGATCAGCCTGGGGAAGGTGGGACAGCAGCAGTCTCACAGTGGCGATGGGCAGAGCAGGAACCAAAACTATACCCGTGCAACAGTCCCCGTAGAGTCCCAAGGAGAAGAGGAGCTGCTACTGCAGGCTGGACTGCAGACCCACTCCCCGGTCTTTGCTTCTGCTGGTGGCTTTTCCAGCATCTGGGGTTCTGTAGCTGTATTACTTGAGAATTAGCTCTGGGATCAGTTCAAGCATGCTTGCACTTTAAATGACAGTCTTTTTGAGACTCAGTTTCCTTCCAGGGCCTTTAAAAAACCTGCAGTGCATTAAAAGACAAACCAGTTTCTAAGTGTTTCCAGTGCTTATAAATACCTTCCTCTCGAGGAGTAAAAGGGATGGAGCCTTTTTCCTCCTCACCAAATTATAACAGAAATGCTTCAAATCTCCTATTGTCATGGCTTCTAAGAGGAAACATTCCAACGTTTGCTTGCTCTAGATGAAGTGGAAAGTTTTTTGTTTTAGGTTCAGCGCGATCTAAACGTTGCCGTGGCTGAATTTACCGAACTGAAGCAGCAGCTGGAGCGGGACACGCTGGTTCTGAGCATTCTGAAAAAGCTGCAGGAGGTGAGGAGGGGGAGCGGCGTGAAACAGTTGTCATCCTCTCTGCTCCTCAGACCATGGCATTATTCTGGTCTTCTCTTGAAGAACCACCTATATTTCCCCCATCTCTAGCCATGGTGGTTGAAAAATGGTAGTGTCAGAGCAGGTCCAGAGTGACACGCGACTCTGTTGCAGTTTGATACGGCTATCAAGGAGTACAACACTGCACTGGTGGAAAAGAAGTATGTTGCAGCAGCTCAGCAACTGGAAAAGGTAATCATGGCGTGTGAAGCACAGGGCAGTGTTGCTCATCTGCGTGCTCAATAAGTTTCACAAGGTGTCTCTCATTAGCAGGGACAACCCGTGGTTTGTGTTTGATTTTTACCCCCAGGCTCGGAGCAACCTGAAAATGCTGGAATCCCGCAAGGGCTTCGAGCTGAAGATCCTGAAAGCGCTAGGCACAGAGCTCACGGTGCAGACGCAGAACATGCTCTATCACCTCGGAGAGGAATGGCAGAAGCTGGCTGTATGGAAGCTTCCTCCTACAAAAGGTACTCGCAATTCCAGTTTGTTTCACTAGTTTTGCTTCGCTGTTTGGGACGCCTGGCTTCGAGCAGCTCCAGGGTAGGAAGTACAGCAGTACCATTGAGCTGAGGTCGGCCTGGAGAGCTCTCTGCTGTTTGCATTACCTGCAGAATGGGAATGATGAGTGGCAGTGTCCTTGGGATATCACTCCACTCCTGGAGTATTTAGGTGCTCCCACAAGCAAGCCGGTGTCATCGGTAGATGTTTTTAGGCAGGGTTTTGAAAGTTCAGCTGCCTGATCTGTGGCATTTCTTAGAAAGCGTTGGAGCAGAGATAAAGAGCTGCCAGCTTTCGAGCACCTCTTCTAGCCTTGTAAAATATCAGAAACTGATGCTGTCCTGCACAGCTTCTGCTCCTCAGGAAATCAGCTGGGCCAAAAGTTCAGGTTGCTTATTAATGACTACCTGGATCGACAGAGTAGCTGGAAGAGTCGTCTGAAATTTTTGTCCAGCCCGAACACGCCAGACCACACTGAGAGAGATGGTTCTTTTCCTTCAGAAGGCAGCAGCCTGGACTCAGCGACGCATTCGGAACTGCACTTGCGCACGGTGCCATCAAAAGAGGAGGAGGTCGCTGGCGCACCGGTCGCTGATGTGCTGCAGGCCTTTGCTGTCCTAGGAGAGCTGCACACCAGGCTGAAGAGTTTTGGTAAGAGAGCGTGGATCCAGACAGACAGCAACAGCGGCCCCAGGGGGTGTGAGCTCACGCTTCTCAGATGAGTGTCAAGATCCAGTTCACTTCAGCAGTACACAGGAAGTTTTCTTCCTCTATTGGCTTGTTTCCCTCTGAGCATAATGTGAATGGTTCTTAGTAATAGAAAATTATTTATCCTGTTGTTTACCCAGAATTATTTATCCTTTCCCATTAACTTTACTTTGACTCCATGGTTTCACGGTCTGATGTTCAAACGGTTTTTCCAGTTACAGCTGCTTCATCTTCCAAGAGCAAGACTCTTGGTTTCAGGCAGCCTCTGGGCTTCAGCATTCTCGGAGGTTGATGAAATAAATCAGTCAGTATGGAAAATGCTAGGACAGGGTTTTGTGCTTCCAGCTGTTCAAGTTGTTTTTCACTTTAAATATGCTGCTCTTTTTTGGGCCTCCACATCTGGTTTATGTGAGTAGAATGGTTTTTACTGAAAGCCAGCCCTTCATTTTACCTCATTAGCTGTTCCCTGACACAGCTAATCCAGAGTATTTCTACTTCATGCAAAGCATCTCTACATCCAACAGTCGCAGCCGGGCCTCGCTGAAGCAAACCCACGGCCTCCTGCTGTTGAAAAACATCTTTCTTTTTGTTTTCTCAGGCCAGTTGTTGCTGAAGTACATCCTCAAGCCACTGATTTCATACCCATCTCTTCAGCCAGTCACAGAGGAACAGGCAGACGTGTTCATCCTGCGTTTTAAGTCCCAGGAGCCTAACTTGGATCATTGCTCTCCTGTGGAGGTTTTTGACAAGATCAAGCTTATTTTTGAGGTTCTCCATAAATACCTGCTAAGTAGGTAGTTTCTCTCTTTGGGAGTTAGACTGAGATCTGTACCTTGCTCAAATAATTCCAGCAGGAGCTTTCTAAAATATCTGGTGGTTAGGCAGTACTGGATTGGGTCAGGTGTAAGCAGCTCTTACCGTTAACCTGCTACGCTGCCCTCTTGGAGGGCTTGGCACTTTGGGGTGGGAGATTCCACAGCACCAAGACGTGGCCTGGATAAGAAGAACACCACCATTCTAAGCTGACGGAGCAGTTGATAGATACTGTTCTGATGGAAGGATGGGGAGTGAACTGGTGAAGGGTCTGTTCCAGGAAGCAGGTGTATCACAACCTGGTTTTGTTCTCTTTCATCCAGATGTGCCTCTTGAGCAACCTATGGAAGATAACAAGGAGTGCAGAGTTCTACTCACAGAACTTCTGGGTGACTTGATATGGGAAGAGTTATCAGACTGCCTTATTCAGAACTGCCTGGTCAACTCAATCCCAACCAATAGCAGCAAACTGGAGCAGTACATAGAGGTGTGTCTCAAAACCTTTCAGACCCCTGTGGTGGAAATGCCAGCCAGCCAGCCTGAGCTGGGTTTTGTTCATCTAGAACAGTGTCTTTCCCTCAGTGAAGCTATGGCTTGTTCCTGTCACGTAAAGCGTGTGAGGTCTCCGATCTGCAGAACTCAGGCTGTGGTTAGCTGAGGCCTGGAGACTTGCAGGGTGTGCAATGTAAGGGCCTTGTCCGAGCCTCTGCAAGAGGCTGAAGATGATGATGTGGCAGCTGGCTTCCTGAGGACTGGCAGCTCTGCTTGTTCACAGGGGATTCTTGCACAGGCCACATATAGTTGTTTAAACTACATACCTAAACCAGAACTTACTGCTAGTGAAGGAGGGCAGAAGCTCCTTGTCCTGGGGAGGGGGCTGTCTCAAACACCAGCAGCTGTAGGATAGACCTCCAGGTCCCTTTGCCTCAGGTGGTCCAGAGTGGTGAAATTGGATCATCTTGCTCCTCCGGTTTTTCAAAGCAGTGGCAGCACAGTCTGGGAGAACAAACCTGCAGTTCAAACGCTGTATTACTGTGTGATCACAGCCCCCAGCTGAGCCAGCTTTTCCCAGAACAGGACTGATGAAGCTGTTGGATGCTTAGTGCCCTCCACAACCTATTTTCATCCTTTGCTTTCAGCTGAGTGGAAGAATTTGTACCCAACTTTAATTGTCCTCTTTGATTTCAGAAACAATGTTAACGTAGGATACATGTCTGCTCTTCTCAGGTGATTAAATCCACAGAGGAATTTGAAAAAGCCTTGAAGGACATGCAGTTTTTGAAAGGAGACACGACTAACTTACTGAAATACGCCCGTAATGTCAATTCCCACTTCGCTAACAAGAAGTGCCAGGATGTGATTGTAGCAGCCAGGAACCTGATGACCTCCGAAATCCACAACACTGTAAAGGTGACTGGTGATGCAACGCTCTGGTTTTCTATGGGGAGAAATAGCTTAGCTAGTGAAAAAGGCTTGTCTAGAACAGTCAAGTCCTTCGCTTTTTGTGGAACACTGAACACTCCTTATTATTTGGGATCTTGGCAAACAACAAATTCGAAACCTTTTTCAGTAGTGCTCAAGGGGGTCATTTTTCCAAGGAGATGTTTTTTAAAATACTTGAAGTGTGCTTGCATAGGCTTTTCTGGGTAGCGTTGTAAGAAAAATCAGGAGGTTGCTTGCAGGGTTGCTTCCAGGCACGTAATACCCTAGAGACTGTTCCATGGTCTGCTGTGTCGTTCCTAAGTCAGGAGAATTCCAGCAGTCTTAGGGCACTTCTACAGCCTTGGCTTTATCTTGAGCTTACGGACACATCCTTCAATGTTTTGCAGTCTTGTGTGGTCTCTAAATTGTATTTCTTTGGTTTTGCCTTAGATCACCCCCGATTCCTGTGTAGCCCTACCAAGGCTTCCTAATTCTGGGGCAGGAGATCACTTAAAAGTGCCAAAATCTTCTAAACCTCTGCATAACGAGCTGGTGCATTTGGAGAACGAGACCAGCCTGAGCCGGTACACGTTTTCTCTACCCACGTGCCGCATCAGTTCAGCGGTGGAGAAGCTGATGGAGCTGGCTTACCAGACGCTGTTGGAGGCTACAGCCAGCACCGATCAGTGGTAGGAAACTCAGGGGTGTCAGATACAGCCTTGGGCAACACCAAGTGTCTTTTATTAGATCAGAAAACTTTTAAAAGAAAGAAAGATACTTAAAAATTGGAGTCGGTCAGAGTTTCTCTGTTTTGGCTGGAGGATGCACGCCGGGGTTCGTGCAGCTGCAGACTACGTTCCCTGCAGTACTCAGGTTAAGCAGCCTTTCCGACTCATCTTTGCAGGGAACACTCAGCTGTGCTTCCCTGTAACTTAGCTATTAAAGCTGTGAAAACACAGGAACTCCCTGGCGTGTACAGCATCGTTCACCGCTTCGGTTTTCAGTTGGGAGAAACACTACCGCAGCGTTCGCCTCAGCGTTGGTCAGATGCTGGCTGTCAGTTGTTTGGGAAATAATCAAAACCACCTCTGTTTCCAAACCAAACACTAAGTGATGGCGCCCATTCTGAGATTAGTTCTTTCTTTTTGCTGGGTGGAAGCACAGAACTTCAGCTCTGCATCTGGCAGAGAAAACAATTCAAGTTCTGAGGAACCACAAACAGTCTGCTTCAAAAAGCAGAGCCCACAACCCTGGAGGAGGAGGGTTGCCCGGATACTGAATGCCCTTCAGTGTCCCACAGCAGAGAGGGAGGGCTCTTTCCACACACCTGCTGGGGAGGGGACACTGTCCCCTTTGTGCCGGGGTTTCACCTATCTCCCATCTGACATGGTCTGAAGCTTGTCTTTTCCACAATGACCTTCCAAGGTCATCACAGCCTTTGTGAATCTTCCAGAATGTTGCCTGTGTTGACATGGCTGTAATTGATCCCAACAATCTCCTCTTTGTGCTGCTGCTTCGCTACTAACACCACCTTGGTTTAGAGAAGCTAGAGGGTCACTTGTGAGCCAGACATCGCTTCCACTGACAAACTGACGTGAACCTTACTGTCTTTGCAGCTGCATACAGCTCTTCTACTCCGTGCGGAATATATTCCAGCTCTTCTATGATGTAGTGCCAACGTACCACAGGTAAGTGTGTGTGTGTTGGGGGGATCACCTGGGGCCTGTTTTGGAGAGAGGGCGATGCTACTGGAACAGCTCCACTTGTCCCCAGCTCGTCCACCCCAGCCAGAGATGAAAGAGGACTTCTCCCAGCAGCAGAAACCTAATACCCTATTGTAAAACCATACCTGCTGCAGGAGAGGTGCTTGAGAGTTTCTGAGCTGGCAGCCTTAAGACCAAGGAGACAGTTGCAGTTCTTACAACAGTTGTGTTTTGAGTTCAGCCACTTAACTTTGACCCCGGGTCTGATGCAGAGGTTTGTCATTGTTTCTCCTGTCAAAAAAAAAAGTGCAATGCATATTGAAAGTGTACAGTACAGAAACACGGGGGTGTTTCAGTAAGACTGGAAAGGACTTCTCTCCCTTTTTCCTCACCATAGTTGGGCTGACATCTTAGTCAGGCATTGCCCACAGGTAGGTACTCACAACATCTGTCTGGGACAGACCATGAGTTTTTCTAGCGTAGGCACCACAAGGCTTTTAACAGAGCTGACTCTAAATACATTTCCTCCTTTTCTCTTCCTCCTTCCCGGGACAGGGAGAACCTGCAGAAGTTACCCCAGCTGGCAGCCATTCACCACAACAACTGCATGTACATTGCTCACCACTTGCTCACCCTGGGACACCAGTTCCGATACCGCCTGACTAACATCCTGTGCGATGGAGCAGCTACTTTTGTAGACCTGGTGCCTGGCTTTAGGAGACTTGGTAATTTTACCTTTCCGTGCCAAAACCTATTGATGAATGACGTGGCGATTAATCCTGGCGCTTGTTGCTGGATGATTTAATGCAATCGTGGCTGTTGACCCAAGCAGCGCGTGGTTATTTAAGAGTTTTGGACAAAGAGAATCACAGAAAAATCAGTCGCAGAAGAAAGGACATTTTCTAGCCTGGGAAGTCTGATGGTGCATTACACCTATAAGCAAGGTGGCTGTTTCGGGCTTGACTCTTTGAAACCCACCCCTTGTTCAGCACGTAGTTCCAAGAACAGTTGTTAAGCAGCAAGTTCATTATCCCTCGTGGCACTCAGATATTTTGGGATCTACTACTCAGTCCTTTGGTATTTTCTTTACCTTACTCTATGAAAACAAATTCTGAGCTGAGTGTGCATGAGCCTGAGAGGAGCCTGTCATTCATAGCTAATTCTGCACTCGGCTCTTTTTCAAGCATGCTGAAGCAACGCAACCTTCCCGAGAGCTTGCTGTGTGACTGGGCCCAGTTAGCTTGTCTCTGCAAGACTTTAGAGACAGGAAACGCCTTTAAAAACCAAAACATTATGACACGCTCATTATTCAGCACTTCGACTCTCTAAATTGGCAGAACAAATTTAATAATTGCTTAATTGCTTCTCTCTGCTTGTTTTTGCTCCTAAAGGGATGGAGTGTTTTCTGGCCCAGATGCGAGTGCAGAAAGGAGAAATCCTGGAGAGGCTGTCAAGTGCCAGGAATTTTTCTAATATGGATGATGAGGAAAATTACTGCGCAGCAAACAAAGCAGTAAGGCAGGTAGGTAAGCAAGGCAGCGAAAGCCACAGGCCCCACGGGGTCCGCGGAAGGTACGCTGCGTAATCTCAGTCCAGAGAACGGACAACCGGGCGGCGTTTCAGCAGAGTGCAACTTCTCTAACACTTTTCTGGCATGGATTTCCACTCCCCCCGCCATGAGTATGTCTTACATACTCACCTTATCATTTGGTGTCTCTCACTGTTGTTTTTGCTGACGCACGGCTGTTCTCTTCCAGGTGTTGCATCAGTTGAAGAGACTGGGGAAAGTCTGGCAAGATGTCCTTCCAGTGAACGTGTACTGCAAGGCCATGGGGACTTTACTGAACACAGCTCTCTCGGAGATCATCACGAGGATCGCTGCCCTGGAGGTAACTGTGCAAGATGAACATGCCAGGCATAGGGTCCTGGCGACAGCTCGCGTCTGTCACCGCTGGAATCTTCCCAAGACCAGGTTTCAGGGAGCAGCTGTCTCACAGAAGTTATGAGAGTGGTCCTGTCTGGGGGAACGTTCAGCATCCGCGTAACTCAGGGCCAGTTGAGACTGGATCTAATCTTAGAGCAATTCCATGCCTAGTCGAGGGGAGAGTCAGGAATGGGGCCATGATTTCACTTTAATTTGGGTTGAGATGTGTCACTTCTACTATAATCACATCTGTGACTCGATCTCTTTTTGCTTGTGCAGGGCACAGCAGTTCACTGTTGTCTCAAACTCCATCATTTTCAATCTGCACATCTCTAAAGAACCTCTCCACCCTACCTAGGCACCAGATGCTGAAATACCTGTGGCATTTCAAACAAATTCTTACCTGATGAAATCGCCATTTGACTCCCAACACTGTGTTTAAGTGATTGTCAGGTTACCTTGGCTCAAGTACAACTCTCCTCTTACATTTCTTAATTAAAGCTTTTTTATTATTATTGCCCATTTTGCTTACTGCTTGGCACTCCAAAAAATATATCAAACTGCTCCCCTCTTACCATTTGTTCAATTCTAGGACATCTCTGCAGAAGATGCAGATAGGCTCTACTCCCTCTGCAAGACCATGGTGGAGGAAGGACCCCAAGTTTTCACCCCATTACCTGAAGACGACAAAAATAAGAAATACCAAGAGGAAGTTCCAATCTACGTGCAGAAATGGATGACGTTCAAAGAGCTGATGATCATCTTGCAAGCCAACCTCCAAGAAATAGTAGATCAGTAGGTGTCTTCATTTCTTCCTTTTCAGTTTGTTCTTTGGCCCAGTAACAGGGAGCTGGGGGTGGTCTGACATCAGCAGGGCACTGCGCTCGGGGGACTCGGGGCTGACTGGATTTGTTTTGCCTTCAGACTTAATACTGTTAAGAGCACTTGAAAGGTTTGTTTTAACAGGACATTTCTGTGCAGTTTGGTTAAATAAAGATCTTCTCTCATCCATGTAGGTGGGCGGATGGGAAGGGGCCTCTTGCAGCTGAATTCTCTGCAGCTGAAGTGAAGAGTCTGATCCGAGCCTTGTTCCAGAACACAGAAAGGAGAGCAGCAGCGCTGGCCAAAATTAAGTAACTCTGTTTACTCCTACCCATTGCATCTCTGCTAAAGCAAGAGCAAACTGAGTCTTTCAGATGGTTTTTGGTTTTGTTTTGGGTTTTTTTTGGAATTGAATCTTCTTATTTGTACTGGTGTAAGACAAGCGTAGCAGTAGGCAAGTGCTTCCTGGAGGCTTGACCAAGGGAGAAGAAATGTTTCCTAGCTCAGTGTTTGGGCTTGAAAATTCCAGCTCCTGCCATGCTCCCCAGACACATTCTGCCCAGATCCAAGTTTTCCTTAATGAAATGGTGGCTGTACAGTCCTGGTGAAGAAGAGATGCTTCTTGTGTTCTCTGCCAGTTTCTGTTCTGGAGGATTTCCTCTTCCCCTTAAGCCGAGCACGGGGAAATAAATCACATCTCGTAGGCAACACCTCTGCGAGAGCAGGCGCTGCTGTCGGACGGGCCTCTCGTGCCAGGCGCTGTGGAACCATCTCAAGCTTCCTTGCTTAAGGGTCTTGGAGAGGGATTTTAATTTCTCAACTGAATCTTATCTATGCAGTTTGACACCAGGGCATGTAGCCCCTGTGTGTCTTACCTCTTCTGTCCCTGTCAGTTACACATGGAACCTGCAGACTTGGATAGCTTTTGATATCTTAAAAACAGGGAAGTGCCAAACTTTGCTCTTTCCCACCTCAGCTTTCCCGGAGGAGAGTGAAAATTCAGGGGGGTGGAGGAAGAGGAGATCCTGTTCTGAGGGAACTGTTTATCAAGTCACAGGGCTTTGCACAAGTAGCAAGACTCCTCATGGCTTTATTTCTCATGGAAAATATCCTAAAACTGACTTTGAATTTTTCAGTCTTACTTTAGCAACTCTAGAAGCCAGTTCAGCTCCTTCCTTTACCTTTCTCTTGTGTGTTAGTTAGGTCTGGCATCTATTGTCTTTCTGTCCTTTGAGAATAATGGAAGAAATAAGTGAATATAAACAGGGAATGACATGCACACTTGTGGTGTTAACTTACAAAAGGGTGTTTGAGACTTTGAGAAATACACTTTTAATTGAACAATCTCACCGAGAGCATTCATTAAAACATAGCCCAGAGGCCAAGGTGGGCCAGTTGCTGCATACAGAACAAAATGTTTCCTACATTCCTAGTGCTTGCAACTTGCTCACAGAAGTTTTGGTCACACCATAAATGTTTTAATCTGTTAATTATTGTATTTCTTTCCTTCTCCTACACGTGGTTTATCTGAAGGCTGAGTGTTCCCATAACACTTGCATCTCACGGGATCCCCTGTCCCTTTACACAGCGATCCAAAAACCACGTGTTCTCAAAGACACCACTTCTCCCATGTGGATTGTTCTCAGAAATGTAATTTCCTATTTTCTTTAATAAACTATTTATACCGAGCACATTTTCTAGTGTTGACTGGGGATTCTGGTAGAGGCTATAGTAACACAGTATGAATTAGTCCTGGACCGATCTCCACTTACTGCGTGGAAAGGGCAAAGGGTGAAGTCTCTTCTTGACTATTTCTAGTAGATCTAAACCAAAAAAATCAAAACAAACCAAAAAAGGCATCAGAACCATAGAAGAGGTTATCCCAAAGGTTGCTCACGTGTCAAGGCTGAGCACAAGACATTAAAGGAAGGAGTTAGCCCAGGATGCTGGTGTTGGGAGCTGTCTATGCGACACGTGTGGCTGTAGGTCAGGCCGGCCACGTGCCTGTGCTCGCTCCCGCCTACCTCAGTGGTCTGGTAAATCCACAGCAGGAGCTGAGCCACGTTGGTGTAAACCCCAGGGCGGTTGGGTTCAGCGCAGCCCTGGCCCCAGCTCACGATGCCCACTAAGCGCCAGGTGAACTCATCCCGACAAACGAGAGGGCCCCCGCTGTCACCCTGCCAGAGACAGCAAGCGCTGGTGAGGCAGCTGGAGGGTCAGGCTGCCTTTCCCCCCACGGCTTTGTCCCATCAACCGAGCAAGAGGCTGAAACGTGCGACGAGGAGCAGCCCGCGGCTCCCGCGTCCCGTCTATAAGCAGCTAAAGCTCAGCCCCACGTTGCTGCGCTGCGGGCTCTGTGCTGCTGCCCACGGTGCAAGGGGCCCAGCATACCCTGCACAGACTGTTTGCTGCAAGCTATTGCCACAAACCCCAGCGTCAGCTGGGGTGTAACAGGGACGCTCCACGGAGCAGTGCTTTCCACACCTGCTGTGCACACCCAGCTCTCCCTCCCTCCCCATACCTGACAGGCGTCTATTTTCCCCCGGGGGTACCCAGCACACAGCATCCTGGCCGTGAGCTCGCCCGCGTACATGCACGAGCTGTTGCACCTCTTGGTGCCGATTAAAGGAACGAGCGCTTCCTTCAGTGTCTCGGTCACCTGGGCTGGGAGGGAGAAAGAGAAGCCAAGAAGGAAACAAGATTTGCAGGGAGCAAGAGGGGAAAAGCAGGGTGCTAGGTGGAGAACTCAGAAGATGGGATTACTTAATGGGATTACATATGGCCAGGGCCCCAGGAGCTGTGGATGTGGGGTGCAGAGCTACTGCAGCAAGGAGGCGATGAAGGCAGAAGAGGGTGTTTACAAGATCATGTGGTATGGAACAGGCTGGATAGGGCCAGTGGGGAGCAAGGGGAAAGTCTCTGGACAGTGCTGAGCTGCTAGGACAAGGTGGGAGCTTACCTTGGTCTGGTCTGGTATAGCCCCAGCCAGAGACCCAGCACTGCGCGCCCTGGAAGAGGTCCTGGTGGGGGGGTGGCAGACACACAGCTCGGATGGCATCTGGTGAGAAGGTGACAGGGCTAAGTGCCAGGCCAGCGGGGCCAGCTTAGTGCTGTGCTGAGCACAAGCAGCCAGGGAAGGGTTGCGGAACCACCCTGCCCAGCTGTTGAAGGGAAAAGCTCTCGGGCCAGGCTCTCTGGAGACTTCAGCTCCCACAGCCACTTTCCCAGTGATCCACAGCTCTGGCATAGTTCAAAGCACCTCACTGCTGGGCACACTGCCTGCCCGGTGCCAGGCAGGATGTCCTTAAAGAGCTGCTCTGAAAGGGCATGTTCAGAAGAGGCTGGGGTTTGGCCATCTCCTAATTGTGGGATAAACCAGACAACTCCACAGACAGGAGGACAAAACAGCATCTTACCTGAGAAATTCAGAGGGACTTGGAGCTTCATCAGAGCAATATCATAGTCTAGGCTACTGTCATTATAAAGCGGGTGGTATATTATTTTCTTTACTGACACCCCAGTCTCCTGCTTGATGGAGCCATGAGTGGTAACGCCTGCAAAAACCAGCCAGGTGGAGGCTTGAAGCCGCCTGTAACTGAGCAGAAACACAGCGTGGCTCTTACCGTGGGGCAACAAGCACCAGGGCCCGGGATAAGAGCAGATACACGGTGTCCGAGCCTGGGCACGGGGGAGCCCAGAGGTACCTGTGCACACAGTGAGCGGCTGTGATGATCCATTCCCGCGCCAGCACGGAGCCCCCGCAGCGGTGCCGGGAGCCGTGGTACACGCTGACCTGCCAGGGCCAGCGACCCGGGGCCACGTCTGCCCCCCCGACCACCCGCACGGCGCCGTGGAGCAGCCCACACTCTGCAAGGCGGCCGGAGCCGGCGTCAGGCAAAGCCCATCGGCGCCAGGGAGGGCAAAGAAACTGCTAGAGCCAGGCAGGGAGCCCGGGGATGGAGGGGAGGAGAGGAGAGGAGAGAGGCCCTCACCTGAGCATTTCAGAGCCACAATTCGACCCGATTCACAGCTGCTCCTGCACAGGAATAAGCCTTTGGTCAGAAAACACAAGAAAAAAAACAAGCCCTGGGGCACCAGGGAGCTCCAGGGTGGCTACAGCAGCCCCGAAAGTGATTCCTTACTGTACAAAGCCAGGACAGTTTCCTATATTCTTAAGCCTGAAAAACTGGCCTTTGTTTCAGCCCCACCCACAAACTCTGCTTCCCCCAGAGCTGCTCTTACCTGACCTGCCACATGTCTTCCAGGCTGCCTTCCTGGTGGGGTCTCACCTGAACAAACTCCTGCGTGTTATTCACCTTGACGTCCGTCAGGTTCACTCCTTTCTGATGGGTCATTCTGCAGAAGCAACAGACAGCATCCCAGGAAGGGGCTGGGGTCTGGTAGGGGATCAGGACTGTAACCCTGCCATGGGGACTACAGCTCCCAGTCCTGCTGCTGCAGGCAAGACCTTCTGCAGCTCTTCTCACAGGTCCCCTCACCAGCCTGGGCACCACTTTCTGCCCTGCATTCAGCAGGGAGCTGGGTGACAAACCTCCCAGTCTTCCAGCATCTGCTTTTGCCAAGATCATCCCCCGTGGAAAAGGGGCGAGTAGGGGTCGAAGTGGCTGCCTCTGCCCACCTGAGATACCCGAGCTGCTGGCAGAGCAGGGTGCCCAGGGAGAGACTCCAGTGTTCGTGGCATGCCAGGAGCCACCCAGGACGGCCTTCCAGCTGCGCTTCCAGCAAGGAGTCTCTCGTGCTTATTCTGAAAGACACTACAGCCACTCTATGAAAGACAACCCGCAGGTCGCCTTTGTTGTGTTCTGTGCAGGGCCAGCACAGCGAGTGGTTGTGCACAACTGCAGCATAAAAGAAATAAGCCCAAAACAAACCACTCCCATCCCCAGAAAAAGCCATTTGAAGCAATTAGAAACTACACGAATCTATTCGCATCCTTATCCTACACACCACTCCCCTCCCCATCGAGTAAAGATGTAAACCTCCACGGGGAGCCCCAGGGACCACAGGGCCTTCCTCTTCACCATCACTGCACACTGGGATCCCATCTGGCTCCTGCAGCAGGATGAAGCCCTGGTCTGGCTGAGGCTTCTTCAGGAGTTTCACTTGAGGAAACAGAAGGGGGCGAAGGTGGACTCAGCCAGGGCAGCATCCTAGGATGTGCTACCTTGCGAACGATCCCACACTGCCCACTGGAAGAGGCGATGGGCCTCTTGATGGGCACAGCTACGGCTGGCACGACAGCAACCAGCAGCAGAGCCCACACCGAACACATCCCCCCATCCCGAGCCACAGCTCACCGACCAAGATGCTCCCAGCACCACCACCTCTGCTGCTGGTGCCCCAAACCCTGCAGTTTGTCAGCAGAGCTGTCCCAGAGCAGACACTGACCTAGGAGCCAAGTCCCAGCTGCTGTCCCTGCCAGCAGCACAGTGACCCCGAGCAGCAGCAGCAACCTCCTGACAGTGCAGAGAGTTTGGAGAGGCGTGGTTGCAGAATCTTTAAGAAACAGAAAGGGAGAGGCAATGAACAATCTCACCCACCTCTCGCAGCACTGTCAAGCCCCTGGGTCATTACATGCCTGTTTCCAGGACTCACCCATCTCCCCACAATGACAGCTAAGGCCATGGATTCTGCAGGAGGTCAAGACTCTGAGGGTCCCACTGTTCTCAAAGCCCACAAACAGCTCACCCACCATGTCCCAGGGACGCCTGTGTCCTCCTCGCTTCCCTCCTTGGCTCCACTGTTGGGCTCTCATGGCTTTGCAAGGCATCCTCAAAGGCCGGGCTCTAGGGAAAGGAGAGGAGTCCTGGGGAGCACATCAGCCCCAGAGGCCAGGGCTCAGGGAAGGGGACGAGGTTCAAGCGACGGCACCGCTGCCCAGGCTGGCCACTGCAGCGCAGGGCACGGCAGGGCAGCACTTCTCACCATGCCAGCGAGGAGCAGCACAGCCGCTCGCCTGGGCTGCTGCTGAGCCTGGGAGCCAAGCACACGGGGCTCCGGCGAGCAGCTCCGGCGCCAGCAGCTCAGGTTTCCCTCTGCACGCTCCCAGCACCACGCTGTGTGCGCACCACACGGCACCGTTGCCGCGCTGCGGGGACTTCTTGGCTCACGGCCCCCCTCTCCCACTGACTGGCCCTTGCAGCTGGTGGGAGTAATGGCTCAGCAGCTCCCCTCCCCCACTCCCAGGAGCAGGCTGCTCAGGGCTGGGGAGCCCCAGAGGGAGCTCTCCCATCCCTCCCTGGTGCCATGCCAAGAGAGATCAGCAGCTGTGGAGTTACCTCAGCTCTCAAACCCGTCTCCCACCTGCTGCCCTCACACCATCCCCTCCGTTCTGTGCTTAGCCGACAGACGAGAACCGCCCGGCTCCCTGACCGAGCTGACACTGCGAGCAGGGGCTGCAGGCTGGCAGCCAGCCCCATAGGCTCCGAGGCACTGGTGCACCCTGGCACGGGCAGCAAGAAGGCTGCTGACCAACCGCTCCGTCGTAGCTGGCTGCTCTTCATCCCTCCCACATCTCAAGCCAAGTGCCTGCCAGCTGTGATAAAGAACAACTCCCCTGCCCACCGGCTGCCTTAGGGATGTGCTGGCCAGGGCTGGTGGGGCCACATCACTGAGCAAGGCCCTCCCTGTGTGCACAGAGCTTTCCAGGGAAATGGCCCCAGCTCCCCCAGGTGATGGATTTTCCCTGGGATCTCCCAGCTGTAGCACAAAGAGAGCAATAAAGGTCAAGTCATCTCTCTCAGTTCAGCTTTGGATTCTCCGTGTAATTCCTTGTTGCCGAGACATGCCTGGCAGGCACCCTGTGGGAAGGAAAGACTTTCTAACCTGTGGCTCCAGTACCAGCTGTACCATGTTGGGCCACAAGTTGCATTTCTTACCAATGCAGAGCTCTTGTGGCAGAGGTGGAACAGAAACCGCTTGTGCTGCTTCATTGTTCTTTTTCCTCTTGACCCAGCAAATGCTCCACTGCGGTTGTCACCCCAAGGGCAATGGGTGCTGCCCATCCCCAGCTAGCACACTGCACTGGACAGGGCACCAGGATCACCTTGGTTGCATCGCCCAGGAAAGCAAGGGGGAGTCCATGCTGAAGCTCCAGGAGGCCCTAGGTACAGATGAAATAGCCACAGCAAAGGTAGACAGAGATGCTCTAGCAGACAGTGATCACCAGGCTTCCTGACACTAAAGCCTTCAGCTCAAGGCTGAGCTCAGAGGAGCACCAGCAGCTGCAGGCACCAGGAAGAGGAACCCATAGCTCACCTTGCTTGTAAACCTGCCTCTTGCCTGCCTGGCATGAGAGACCATCCCGACCAGTCTGCTCACAACTCTCACAGCTTCCTACTGCAGAGACAGTCCAGACTCTTGGCCCAATTTGTTAAAGTCATCAAGCTCCTATCATTGTTTAACCTCCACCAGCAGCTAAACACCTGCAGCCAGTGGCCCACTGCTTCCCCTCCTCCACTCCCCCTCCTGTGGGATGGGAAGGAAAACTGGGAGGAAGAAAAAAGGCGAGACCCCAGGGGTTGAGATAAGGATGGTCTGGTAAGACACCACAAAAAGAGAACAGCAATAACAATAGTACTAATGAAATGATAGACAGAGCGAGGAGTAGAAGCCAGGAAGGCTCTACCTGGGCCTGAGATGCCACATTCCCTGCTCCAGCTGCACTGAAGAGACACACTGGAACAAGCTGAAACCAGGTGCCCCTGCCCCACACCAGTCCCCCCTTAAATGGGGGCAGGACTCAGTGTGCTATCAACTCTCCCATTGGCTGGCTCGGTTGTTTATCTCGTCTGTGGCCCCTCCCAGCTGCTGGTTGGTGATAACCAACCCCAGCCCAGGACAACTCCCAACACCCCCATACAAGTTGAGACGTTGTTATGGAAATTAGACCCAGGCAGCGAGCTGCACAGTCAGGGATTGTCACCACCAGCAGCAATTCCTCGTATGGCAGCAGCATCCAGAGTCCCTCCTGAGAGCCTCAGGTTACCAGTACAGCCCACAGCCCTCATCCGAACAAGCTCTGCTGACTGCTTCTCTGACCCTTTCCTGGTCACGGCTGGGCTGTACCTGGTGGCACTGGAGCATCTCCTCTGTCTACAGAGGACTGTAGATGGTGCTGGAGGACTACAGTGGGAAACACAAAGCAACAGCCCAGGCTGCAGAAACCAGTCTGAGAGCCCTTTGCTGCCAGCTGCCCTGTCCTGGGGCTCAGAGGGGAGCACCCAGGGCTCTGCTCTCCTCCCTGCTGCCAAGCACCAGCCCAAGGTCGCTTGCTGCAGGCCCAGGTCAGGTCAGGTCCCCTGCAAGCACTCCATGCCCTGGGGCTGCTGGAAAGCCAGCCTTTGTGAAAGAGGCTGCGACCACCGCCAGATAAATGCACACACCTTCCCTGCAAAGCAGCAGAACACAACAAGCAAGTGTTGCTCTCTGCAGTGATAAAAACTGAGCAAATTTCCAAAAGATATCTCAGCAGCAGCTAAAAAAGACACCTCAGTCAAGTCCATACTACCTCGCTGTGAGTCATGCTCTTTATTTTTTCCCCCTTTTCTTTTAAAACTCATTAAAAGAAGATCAATATTTCTATCAGTTCTGCTTGCCTGCAATAAGAAGAGAGTAAAACAAGAACACTTTTTAAAATTAAACATGACGCAGAAATGTAAGAAGTAGGAAGGAGAACAACATCGTAGCTTTTTCCTCCTGGCTTTCATCATTTCTCCGTAGTTCTTTACGAACACAAACCCGAAAAGCAGCAGCAGTGACTGAAATGCCCATGTGTCCCATGAAACCTGACAGGTTGCAGAAACGCTACGAAGCATAAGACATTTCCTTTGTCATTTTTCTAACTTATTCCCATCAAAACAGACATCCCTTTCCCACCTGAGCAGTAAGCCGGGCGCAGCTGCAGAGCTACAAGCCAGATGTTAGCTGAGGTAGCTGGAACACCGAAGCTGACAAAGCCACGCACGACAACGTGAAGATCGCCTACAATTTGTTAAATGACATATTTTGAACTTGGGCAATAAAAAGCAAAAGTTACCTTGTTATTCAGCCAGTTCTGATGAGATCAGCAAGCATTGAACAGCTACTGGCACACAGACGCGCACATTGAACAGCTGACCCTGATGCATTCTTCTCCAAACTCAACCCAGAGGCCACCGGGCACTTCCCAGCTGGGATATGAATCCAGAACAAGCCCAGAGCTTGGCCACTTCTCACCAGGTGCATCACAAACCATCCCATTTTGTGTGGTGTGCAGGACAAACAAATCAAGAACTAGTCTCCTCCCAATAACCCTTCACCCTGGAGCGAATTTGAGCCCATACGCCCAATCTGTGGCATTTTCATAGCAGTCTGAACATTGCTCACTTTAATTCTTGCTTTTAGCCTACGCTCACCTTACTCCATCTTTTACCACAAAAAAGCTGACTTCTTTGTTGGGGTTTAGTCAGATGGACCCTAAAGCCTCCGAAACAGTGCTAGAAAAAACAAACAATCAAACCAAACCAAACACAAAACAGAAAAACCCAAACCAAAACAACAACAAAACCACACCAAACAAACCCCCAAAACCAAACAAACCTAAGCACCAAACAAATCAGTTTCACTCATCAGGATCTGAGGCATCTTTTGCTGGTAGAGGTTCTGCCTCTTGCCTCAGAGAGATGTTTTTAGCTCCCTCCTGCTGTCTCTGGGCTCCCCCATTCAGACTGGCACAGCTGGATGACCCTGGTAGGAGCAAAATGGTATTCCAGTTTTAATTAGGGCTGGGAGCTCCTAGCAATATTTGCTGGAGTCAATGCCTCAGACCCAATCCAAGCCGAGGTGTCTGCTGCCTACCAGGTGCAAAGCAAGCTTGCCTTTTAAAAAACAGTATGTGAGCTCCTGCTCTGTGCACCGAGGGAGATCCAGTGTTTAGTCCTTCCACATGATGCACTGAAGTGTGAAGCTGCAGCCTAGCAATGCTTAAACTCTGGAAGCATGAAAAAAATCTCTGTACTGACCCCAGAGGAGCTCAGGAAGACAAGACCAAATAAAAACCAGCTAAGTAAACACCAAGTGAGGCAGCATTCGTTTGATCCAAGACACAAGCACATTCAGTCGCATACTCCTGGTCTGCTAAAGCAAGAAGCTCTGCTATAGCTGGGGGCAGAGAGGGGCAGTAAATGAGAAGCAATCATTTCTTTAATCCAGTAGCTGGAGGTCAGAGGGTTTCTCTCTACTGGCAGAAGCTATGGCACAAAGCTGCGTGCCAAGGGGAGCTGGTGCAGTGGCTAACGGCACGATCAGTGCCCAGTGCTGGGCAGAGGCAGCTCATTGCTTCCCGAGCGAGCGGTGCAGCCTAGAGAGACAGGGGAGGTGAGCCCAGTGCGAGACCCTGTACCCAACTGGGAGAAGCAGCAGCAGGAGCTTGTACCCATACAAATTAAGAGGAGCAGGAGAAGGTCAGATGTTCTTAGCACACCAGTGCCCCAGCACTGGCACAGCTGCTGCAGCTCCCAGGGTCTGCAGGGGTAGCAGCAGGAGGAGATCTCAGCCTCTCCTGCTCTGCCAGGCCACAAGCAGCAGCCCGAGGTTTCCCATCATCTGTTTTGAAGAACACAGACAGGCCCAGAGCTCCCCAGGAGGGGAGGCTGCATTGCCTTGCCCTGCCCAGGGCTGCTGCTGCGTGCGGCACTGCTGGGACTTGCACACGTTTGGTCTTTCTTTGCAGGAAAGCTGACAAGCTCCTGGGTTGCTCCGACAATGGACTAAACAGGGCCATGCCCAGAGCTCTCCAGGGCTCTCTCGCAAGACAGAACAGGCAACTCGGCCACCACCTCAGGACGTCTCCTCTTGTCCTCTGTTAGATAATTTCCTTCCTTACCTCATTTCTTTGCTTCCTCTCTCTAAGTCTCCTATCTAATAAAGTGCTTCTCTGGGAGATAAGGCAGCTGCTGGGAGCCTGTAATGAGAGAAATGGCCAAAAGCAACAGCCTAAAACCTACCTAATCCCGGCTGCAGTCTGCCAGATCTCAAAATGGATGATGAGACCTGGATGCCCAGAGTTTTCCAGCAGTGATGTTATGGTCAAAAAAAAAAAAAAAGCAGCTTCCAAACAGCCTTCTGAACTCCACACCCACCCAGTGTTTCCTAACCCTTTTTCACCGCTACCTGCCCGTGCCCATCTCCAGTTGCTACCATCTCGAGCAGGATCCCCAAACCTCACGATGGGAAATCACTCCTGGGGGCAGCTCCACAGAGTTTGCCCGATGCCTCTCCCACGGCAGCAGAGCGGTGCACGCAAAGCAGCCACTGGCTGCTGCCCTCTTCCAGCCTCTTCCCTAAGGCAATTTCCCACGTAATGATTATAGAGTCGGGAGAAAGCAATTTCAGGAAAACAAGTTTCTCTGTAGAAGGAATTGAACAGAGCAACTCCTCTAATAACCTGATACAATAATGTATTTAAAAAGCAGCTGGCACCATCCAAAGCGAGGAGAGGCAGCCGAGAGGCAATTCTCTGCAGACCGTGCCACGTCCCCCAGGTCTGGGGCATGGGCAGAAGCCGTGACTTGCACACTGCAAAACCAGAGACTCTTACTCCAGGTAAGTAAATACCAAAACTTCTAATGGAAAGGGTGACAACTCGCAGGTCCCCTGGACACACACCTGCCCTCACCACCCGCCCACATTCCCAGGTCTCGCACTCGTTTCCCTCAGACACCTTGTGCTTCCCACAGAGGAGCAGACATCCTACTGGATATAAAACAAAAAAAGCCAGAGACTAAGTTAAATCAAAGCCTGGGAAGGAAAAGTACTAGCACAGCACAGAAGCCCAATCAGTTCTGCACCCTGTTCTCCCATCCCTTGCTTCAGAGCAGCAGAAAGAAACACGTCCTGACTCCAGTGGATGCTGTAACTGTGAAAAGTGATGGCAAACTCTCGGTGCTCACCTTGAACGGTCTGTTTTCACTTGCTGTATCTTTTCCAGTTGATGACTGCTGTCCTCACAGGTGACGTGTAAGACGCGGTGTTATTGGATACTTGTGTTTTTGTGCCTCTTCAGAGAGCTGAGAGCGAGAAGAGGACTGGGCCCTGGATTCTCATCAATCACCTAATAAATGTAGAATTTAAAGATGTCAGGGATAAAATGGTTTCATTAGCTGTATTATGTTCCAGTGCAAAGATATCCTGAGGGATTTCTTTGCAGGGATGAGTCAAAGAAGAGTAATTGTTAAGGAGCAATTCATATCACGTTCCTTCTTTTCCATTTCCAAACGTAGTTCATTTTGTCACTTGGTCGCCGACTCTGCCCCTGCAAGTTGCTGAGGAGCTACTAAATCCCAGGATGGGGAAAGGGAAAGACACCTGTAGGAGAATCAAGGGCATTTCTCCCTCAGTTGCACCCGTACAGCCTGCAGTAAATCACAGCCTCGGTGCAGTGCCAGGGAAGTGACCCCCCGGGTGGCAGTTGGTGTGTGGGACATGGGACAAACCTGGCAGCACTGCAACTGCTGCACCAGCCAGCACCGAGCCCAAGCTGGGCTTCATAGTGCTGCCTAACAGCCTGGTTGTGATCTGGGCTCATGTGAACCAGGAGAGCTGCTGCTGGTGAGGCCCTGAAACAGAAGGACATAGGCAGGAGAGAAACTGGGAGCTCAGCTTTGCTGCCAGACAATCAGGCTGCTCAAATATGAAGGAACTGATGCCAGAGGCTAAACCACTGGCTGGTTCACTTTTTTTTTTTGGCCAATTCTTGCATGGTTTGCCAGCTTGAGGAACACTCCAGGGGCCAGGATGACAGCACAGCATAGAAAGCCCTATCAGTAGGAGCCCTGTCCCACGACCAGAAGAGCCTGTGCTCAGTTGGGCTCAGCAAGGCACACCGGGGACAGGTTCTTACAGCCCCCCACCTCCCCAGGGAAACAGCCCAGTACCACCACCATTCCCATCTGCACGCTGCAGCACTCTGCCACCGCAGCTGACACAGGGAGAGGACCAGAAGGAGCCCGGGCAGAGACAAGCTGTGACCTGGGCTGGCCTCGCGTCCCAGCCAGCGGCTGCAGCCCGGCAGACAGACAGCCTGCCACACGGGCTGTTAAATACGGCGGCCACTTGCTCTCTCCTGGCAGCCCAGATGAAGTCACTGCCTGATGTAATGGTGGCTAAAGGGCTGCCAGGTCTGGCCTGCTGCAGCACAGCATTACCATCCTGCTTGCAGCAAGGAGCTGAACCTGTTCTATCCAACCCCTTCTTCCATAAAAAACCAAACAAACAAAACCGCCACACATGCCACAAAAACCAAACACATCCCAAATCTGAAGTTTTCAGCAGTTTCCTAGACTTTGACTGAGGTACACCAGGGGAAAAGACAAGCAATCCTCACGTTCTGCCCTGCCAAGGTCTGCAGAAGACAACTGAAGAGGAAACACAGATGTGTGAAAGTCCCCTAGAGAGCAGCTATCTCAGAGCAATCAAGGACACTACGGTAGGATTAGAGTTTAGCTAATAAACCCTTTTATAAGATGGCATTAAGAGCCATGAGGGAGCAGGATGGCTTGTGCAGCTGCACATGCGCTGCTGTCCCATGAGAGGACAGCTAAACAGACAGATACGCTTCTCTGGATCCTAAAAACATCCGCAAACATCCTGTCTGCAGGTACTGGGACTGCATATACTACCTTTCCTGGGCATGCTGTAGTTGATGCTCCTGGGACCTTGCAGAACCATTTCCAGCAACGGGAACCTGCCGGCTCGTGCCAGTCGTTAGATTTAGGGCTCCCACGGCCCCAAGTTAGCAAGCTGCAGCAGAGCCTCAGAGTTCTGCTGGCTCCTAATGTCCTCATTTCCTTCTCACATACCCGTTACACTGGAGTGTACTTCTGTCAGCATAACTTTTTCCTTCAAGGAGTTTTTCCTCTCTCTGGAAATTGTTGTTCTCCTAGTCCTTTTCAGTGCATTTATAACCTGCCAGCACTTCTCTCAGACTTTATTTTACTCAGCTAAAGCAGCTACACCAGGCTTCAGGGAGATTACCCCCACCCCTCATTCCTTTCCAGGTTGAATCTTCTGTATCAACGGCCCATTATTCCAATGAGGTTTCATAGCTATTAACATCCTCCAGTTCTCCTGGGACAAGCCTGCTTCCTACGACTTTTCACAGCCCATTGCACTTCTCCGCCAC
>JANIJG010019764.1:13271-32718 GCA_024611175.1 Megaceryle torquata | reverse complement strand
GTTTAATTATGTTCAAGATTTCAAGTCTGGGTACTCAGAAGTACTTTTTTGACATTATGAAAACTGAATTTAAGAAGGGTTTCCAGATGGGTGGCTGGCAAGATGAAACATTCAGGGTCTAATTTTACATGCCTTTATTTTATTTTTCTTCTGCAAAAGGTTCCTAGGGAAAGGAAGAAAGGAGGGGAGGAGAAAAAAAGGAAAAATAATAGCTGCTTCTTTTTTTAGAGGAAATTAATTTTCTGTAAAATTTTAATCATTGTGTTGAACATTATACAAGAACTTGGAATTACTAGAAGAGAAATTGTACCCTTTCAGGAAATGAAAGGCTCTTGAAAAGCTTTTTACTCAGCACTGTGCTGAGATATATAACAAGGATGGGAAATTAAATAGTAAGTAGGGACTCTCCAACCAGAGAACATGCAGAACTCACCACAGCATACACATGAAAATACTCATGCATTCAGACTGCCTTTAGTACGTACCTCTTCACATTCTATAGTTCTGACATCTTATTTCATGTTGTGTCATAGCAAATGGGAAGATAATCTCAGTTTTCTGCCCATTCATCTTTCTTTTCTTCAATCAAATTATTAAACAGAAAGTGATAAACACAGCAATTTTATTTCTGGAGGAAACTGCCATTTTTTACTCCATCTTTCTGTTAAGGTTATTTCTCAAGTTCCATTTTCTTTATACATGTGGAAAGAATGCAAAACATAAACCTTTCTGAATCATATTTTCTAAGCCGTTTTTGTCATCTTTGTTGTTCTCATCTGCTTTGTTTTCAATTGGTCTTTTAAAACTGTCATGTCCCAAAGTGAATCCAATCAGTCCTGCTGTTGAAGAAGCTTGAGCGTTGCAGAGCAGAAGGATTATTGTACTGGTTTGACACATGCTGTTACTGTTAAGATAATCAAGTGTAGCATTTGCCCTTTTTCACTATAAGCATCTTATATATGATTCTCAAACAGTTTATGATTTAACATCTAATAACCATATCTGTCTTTGTAGGAACGTTCCTTGGCCCACATTTCTCCCAAGTACTGGCTTTTAGTTCAATCTTCTCTACCACTTCAATTTTTTGGACGGAAAAAAAACCCAAACCAACCAAACTCATATAAAATGCACTAGGCAAACGTAAAACTAAGGCAGAATGAGTCTCTGTGGCAGGGAATATGCTGAGGATGTGTTGCAGATTAAAATAAAGGTTGTTTTTTTTTTTAAATATGGTCAATAAAAAACTCTCTGAATGGCTTAAGTCAGGTGTGATTTAAAGGTTCCCACCAGAGAGAGCTGTTTATCCAAAGTACCAGAAGCAGTTTGCAATTATGAGGTGGCTCTGTGTAGGTAGAGAAAGCTGAAGAGCAGAAGATCAGATAAGAGACTCCAGGCAAAAAAAGGCACAGCTGGGTTAGGTCATGCAGCAGGCACGCTGCAAGGACGTTCAGGTGAAAAGACACTCCATAGCAATAAGCTCAGCAAGTGCTCTTGTCTGAGAAGAGAGCTCTGCCCAGTCAAGCTCCAGTCTGGCACTGGGGAAAATTCAGGAATGCAAGTACCTGTGTGCTAAATCCCTCAGTGTAATGGGGGTAAATGCTTATCCTTTCACTTCCCTATGTATAGAACTAGTGAGTCTCAGTGCATCGGTAAGATACCTGATGTAGATCAGTTACATTTGTGGGGTTTTATGGCAGATCAGCACCCTGGAGATAATTGTTTCATTGTTGTTTAATGACCCTTCAGTAACTTGATTGTCATGGACAATACAGATAGCCCTGAGTGTTGGCATTTTAATTATTCTGACATACTGCAGCAAAAGGAAATGCTATTGCTATTAATTCAGGAAAAATAAACACAGAAATGGTGACATTTGAAACAGAGAGGATAGTAGACACTTAATGGTAGACTGCAGAAAATTTGCTACCAAGATGTCTTGGCTACAGATACCACCTCCTGAGTGTTGACATTGACTTCAAAATCAAATAGTTCAAATAAATTGAAACTACTACTCTAGATCACTACTTTATCACTACCAAATGGATGTGTAGCCATGTACTCTGCTGCAGAGCTCAGTAATGTGATATAGATTGACACTGCAGTAGGAGGGAAAAGGCTAAATTAACTTATTTTGGATATTAAATGCTGTGTGCCTGCCTGATAGTTGTTTGGTTGGGTGGGTTTTTTGTGTGTGTCAGGAGAAGCAGCCTTAAAAAACCAACATAACAGACACAGCTGGGTACCACGGTAGTGTAAGTTACAGTAAACCCAACAGCTTCCTGCCATGGTATATGCTGTACATGCAACTACTCTACTGGATTCAACCTATGCAAATTAAAACATAGGGTCTTTTATTTATTTCTGCTAAATCTTCCAGTCAGCGGTGTTTTTACCTTTACCAAGCATTTTGCCTTTTTAATACACAAGTTCAAAGGATGGGATAGTCTGTTTTTCTCCCCTGTGACCAGGCTGGCCAGCTTTCATGTCTTTCCAGAGGAGAGAGGAAAACAAACAAAAAAAATCTAGAGCAAGTTCCTGTTGCCTCTCAGAGCAGACTATATACAATTTTACAAGTTCCGTAACACACCAGAGCAAAAAAAAAAAAATCTTTTCTGAGATCATCTGACTTCACAGTGGGAGGTCAAGAAAATCTGCTGGGCAGGAGGAGGTAATAAGACAAAGCTCACAGATGTTAAACATCAGGAAATTAGAAATGAGATAACCAGCCATTGCCCACTATTAATGAAAATTGCTTAGTATTTACTTTAACATGGTTAATCTCAAAGGCAGACATTATCTGGACTATAATGTGATTAATGCATGGGTGCAGCCATATGTGGAGCCTTGGATAATGTTTGTTGATTTTGTTTGCTTTTATCTTCTAAAGTACTTCCATCCTTTCTGCAATATTTACTTGTAAATGCTGAAATGAATTATTCTCATATTTAAAAAAAAAAAAAAATTTTTTTTTCCAGTCTCTGAAACAGGCCTACTTTTAGGCAACTGGGATTTGAGCCAGATTATCTTTACTTGTTTGAATAGCCTCCTTGACATCCTTCTACCACTTCTGTGGGTAAAGTGAATGATGTTTGAGATCCAGCTGTGGAACATACTGAGCAGCCCCGGTTCCCATTGTTTGCAGAATTCTTATGCTTGTCTTTCAGAATAATCCAGAATGTCAGTTCTACTGTATTTCCTCTGTGGGTGCTCGATTCCCCCCGAGGAATATTTTTATATGGGCTAAATGTGCCCATGTGGGGGGTAGTGGAGAACACCTTTTCACTTCCTAATTTATCTCATAGTGGCTTCGATCTGTAGGCAGCCCTCTCTTGTGCGGACTTCTGCAAGAGGAAGTCAAGAGCAGTTTGCTTGAATAGGAAGAGGTTAAAACTTCAAAATGTGGATGATTTCTCTGAGAATTGCAGACACCTAGTACCTTGCAGGATTGAGCCTATGGGTACTTACTTTTTCTTCACATTCAGACAAGTTTTCAGGTTCTGAAATGAGACCATATAAAAATGAATGCTCAGTATTTCTGTTGCTGTAATTCTATTAGAGAAAGTGGCTGGTCTATGAGGAAAGCCAAATGTTACATTAACACATTAACTAGTCCTAGCACTATCAAACTTCCCTTACTTTTCATTATAAAAGTAGTGAAGTCAGCTTTTTATGGCAGTTATCAGCATTATGGAATGAGGGATAAGGCATCTACTAAATTCTCTATTGGACCATTTTCTCTGGGTGAAATTTAGCATAATGATTTCAGCAGAGGAAAAGAACTCTTGAGAGCAACCACTGCTCCTAGCAATGTATTGTTTGATTTTAGTGGGGAAGAAAGTGTGTGTGGGCTAGGAAAATGGGTAAGCAGAGGGGACAGGAGAGCTGTCTTCTGTTCTGTTGTACAAAGACATGCAGCACAGTGGAGTTTTGATCCCCGAGGGCCACCTGCAATAGTATGGTCTTCAGTAAAAGCACAGAAAGTCCCAAACTATAACAGTGTTTATTTCCTGCCTACATGGTACCTCCATGGTACCCATGGGCCTGGGACAGCTTTGTTTCTGTCCAGAACCTGTCTTTGAATCTTTTACCCTGAAGAAGACCAAAGGAGAGCAGCGGGACCCCTACTCTTTACCCTTCTATCTGAGGTGCCAGTCTTTAGATTGGCACTGTATGTTGTGATACTTCTCTTCTTTCATGGTATTTGCTGAGGTGTACAGTCAATGTGTTTCTTCAAGTCAGTGTCTCAGTGTGCTTAAGAACCACGCAGAAGTAGTGCACTTCGCAGCCTCTTGAATTATTCACAGAACCAGAGAAAAGCAAGTTTGTCCTGTGACCCTAATCAAAATATGTATTTCTCTCTCATCTTTTAAGCCTTTGCCCTCTGGAAAATCTTTCTGAGGAAAGGCCAACAGTGAGTCAAGGCTTTGCATATGAAGGGCTCCATTTCATAAAAAGATCCCAGGAGAACAGTCAAGCTGTGGCAAAACTATGTCAGGAGAAGCCTGGGGAAGTCACGTAACAGCAGGTGAATTATTCTGATTTATATGCAAAAGAAATTATGGGCAGAGCTTACAAAAACTAAAGAAAGGGTCAGTAATGAGTGGGTATGCAGTACTCTGGGCCAAGGGGTAATAAATTTCCATCTGATTTTATTACAATTATATTGTAAACAAAAGTCCAAGTTAAGCTTTTTACCATTTCAGTTTTTGCATAACAAATCAAAACTCTGCCTTGTGATTACCGTGAAAGATAAAACTTTATGGTAATGACCAAAAGTGAAAAATCATCTATGTAAATGATTATTTTGATAAGTATGCATGTATTCTGATATTGACTACATTAACCATTGAAACCTCCCATTTTGAATGGAAATCTATGTAAAGTAGTTTAGTCAGGTACAGGTTAAATGTGCTTTAACTATCCAGTGCAGGCTGGAAACTGTAACTAACCTGCATTTTGTTCTCAGAAGGAAAAGCGGATACTTTCACATGTAATCTTTGAAAATACTTACATTTCTATGGGATATATTTTAAGTTCTGATTGTATTGGTCACTATTATAAATTTTTATCTGTAGAATACTCCATGCACACACTTTACAATTATCATATAATGAAATACCCTTTTTTTTTTCCTGTCAGTAAAACTTAAGTTGCATATAGTGTCAATATGAGTTATAAACTATGAGTTGACTTTTGGTTTAGATTGTAATTTAAATAAATCATCATCAAATTCAGTGTACTTTGAGAAGGGGTTATAAAAAAGTGGGAGAGAGTTATAAAGTAGAAATTGATAAAATACTTCTATTTGGTGTTTGGGAGTCCTGTGCAAGCAGCTAAAAACGTCTTTGGAACAGAACCAATCTTTCTGTGAAAGCTTTATTGATTACACAGAGAAAAGTCCTTTTTAAACACTTCATAGCACTGTGTTGCCTGAGGAAACAAAATCTATTACACTCAGATTATGAACTTTTTGTTTATGAACTCAGCTGTCTTAGTGGACAGCTGGAAGAAACTAGCATTATTATTTCTTCTGTCTATAAAAGTAGAGTTATTAAAAAGCCTGTATTTTTCCCATGTGTGTACTGCTGCTGTTTTCAAAAACATATGTAGTGTGAAGTGGTTTGCCATGTGCTTCAGCTGGACCCCGTGTGTGCTGCTGGCTTCTGGAATGGTTTTTCAGGACAGATAGCTGCTTAGATCTTGGCCCTTGGGCAGTGTGCGTATTACACACCTCTGGTGGATGAGATCTGGGCTGTGGTCCCTGATTAGTATTTTTGTAATTACTCCAGTTGCTTCAGGCATTTATCCTAGCTGTAGGTAATTTAGTTGTGGTAGGAGAATGACTCAAATATATCTATTGTTAAATAAGCTGTGAAATAAGCTACGCAAACAACTATCACTCATCAGTGTGAATGCTGCTTTATACAACAAATTTCTGCTGCTT
Source organism: Megaceryle torquata (assembly GCA_024611175.1). Lineage (NCBI taxonomy): Eukaryota > Metazoa > Chordata > Aves > Coraciiformes > Cerylidae > Megaceryle > Megaceryle torquata. The sequence goes on along the minus strand of JANIJG010019764.1, from coordinate 26,774 downwards.
TTTCACATAAGGAGAGGTCTAAGCAAGAAAGATGAGAGGAGAGTGCTTTTGTTTTCCTTTACTTAAGATGGGTGAATGCTAGGCTGCAGTTGAGGATAATTCCCTTGCAAGGGAAGGCTACAAGAAGCCTCTACCTCATGGGGTGATTGATAGATGCTGATGCTGGGGGGGCACAGGAAAAGAGTAGGGAGGGGCACGGTGAAGCTCAGAAAGAGCAGGGTCTCCATTTAAACCATCAGTGGCTGTAAAACTTAGGGGAAGAACAAGTGATCTCTGCATGGGGGATGTTTGAGATTGAAGCAATTGGGACTGACCTAACTCTTGGAGACCAGAGAAGGTGAATTGCTTGTATACTGTGTGTTCATGTATTTGTTTTTGTCTCCAGTGATGGGCCTGACATTTGACAGCACATTGAGGGTGACATGATGTGCCTTGCTTGTGTTAGCACCGGGTCTTTTTTCAATTTATGCTTATGTGATCAATCCTGCTGAAGTTGGTACGTGTAAGTTCTCTAATTCCCAGTTGATTAAATTATACCTCTGTATTGAGCAACGTGGGAATCATTGATTTGGTGGAAAGATTGCTCCTGTTTTCAATTATCTAGTGTTTTGAACAGCAAAAGAATAGAATTCTGTCTCACCAAATGGGCTATTTGTGTTTGCTTTCTGGTATAAGTGTATCTGATGAAACTGTTAATTTTATTAAGCACTGTCCTAGAGAACCTGCAGCTCTCAAGAGTGGGTTGATTGAGGTGCTTTGAAGCTTTCTTTTGCAATCTTCTGATTTCAGTTTGCTCCTAGCTGTGAAGTACCCCTCACTGGAATTCAGCCAGCTATGTTACACAGGCACTATCGGATCAGTGTGAGTCAAGTAACAGAGGGAAGCACTCTAGATCAGGATACTGCTGTAGAGGTACTTAGAAGATGTTTCCCTATGAGACAGCCCCTTAAGCCTGACTACCTCTTTTCCACAGTAGAGTTATTCTCAGATGTGTTTTACTACTTCGAAAGAAAGAACTGAGACGACATAGACGATAACATTTTTGAATCCCTTTAGGAATGTAGCCCAACTGCTAGACAGTGAGGTAATTATCACAAAGGGCTTCACAGGTTAAGTTTGGAAAAAGAGGTGACGTGAACCATCTCTCTCTCTGTGGATGTCTCGTTGTATAGCGCGATGGAAGCTGAATAAAGGTCTCAGATTGACTTTTTGGTAGAGCTTCTTCTTTTAGGTTCCTGTCTCTTGTGGTTTCTTTTTACATTTTTCTTAAAGACCACTGAAGCAGTATTCTGCTCTTGATCTAAAGGCCCCTGAAGTTAATGGGAAGGTACTCTTTGACTTTGGGTTTTGATTTGCACCTATTACATTAAGCCATTTCTGAAAGCATTCACAGCAGTGCTAGCTGGTAATCTGTGAGCAGTACCATATAGGAATACAGTCAGTTCAGGATGGATATACCTAAATAAATACTCCTATTCTGAGCACTACCGTTTCTGTAACTTAGTCATTCTGAGTAAGAAAGCAATGCACTGCTGTGTTTTGGGGAGCCAACAGTAAATTCTACTTATTCTCCTTTTTCTCCATTAACTATATCAGCTTCCACTACCTCGTGTCATCTTGCAAAGCAGTCTAAGCTCTAAGACATCCACATTTCCTTTAAAGGTGCTTTACCTCAATTTAGAACTTGACATATACTTTAAATAACACCAATTCAGCAGATATAATTTTAGAGGCCCATATTTACTCACAGAAATGTTTGTGATCTTTAAACAATTAGCCTTAATTTGGGCTTTCTGGCTGACAGTAACTCCTGATGTATCTGTGTTGTCTAAAACTACACTACCTGAAAGGATGAACTGTATTGATAGGCTTTAAATTGGGCTGTTTGGTTTTACTGAATTTTAATTAAAAAAAGAATTGGAGTTCCCTGAAGTAGTCCCTGGAAAGGAAGGTTGTATTAGTGAAAAATTTTGTGGGTAATTTACAAGTAAGCCTACAAATACCAGCCAGAGAATTTCAGTGCAAACTGGACACTTCAGGCTACATTAGTTGAATTGAACTTAATTGACTTTCATCTATCTTATTGCGTAACGTTAATCTTCTTTTTAGGCTTTAACAGTTTTCAACAACCAGAGCAGAAAATATGTGCTTATGCACATAGCGTTGCTATGGGCTAGCTACAGCTTTGAGAATGAGCTATGTGCTGACAGGTAATGATAATGGTTCCATTTCCTCTTCTGAGCCTTTCCTGCTGCTTCTGTGCTTACAGAGAGAAAGCGTGTAGTTTGGAACAAGAAGCATCTCGATTTCTTCCCAATGCCTGAGGTGTAGGAAATGGGTAAAGAGGTGGTTTACCCATTGTCCCCTACCTTCTGCTCCTTGTAACGCAGTTGGCTCAGTCACAGAACTGCAGGTGCTAATCATATGTTCTTGCCCCAAAAGTATGGGAGCAGAAAGTGACATCCTGAGCTCTGTGCAGCAGAACCGATTCTACGCTGTGCAGATGTGAGCCTCAGACTTGGAAGATTTAGGAATCGCTGTCTTCAAGATTTTTCTATGTGTTCTCCACATCAGTTTTTATGAAGAAATGCTCTGAAGTAAATACTTTCAGATAGTATATTTTTTGTCCTATTTTTACTATTAAAACTTTGGGGTAAGAATTTGGTTTAGTACCTCCAAGTAAGCAGTGGCACACATACCATGAGTTTAAAAAACAAAACAAACAAAAAAATTGGTTCTTGGTTCCTCTCTGAAAGCTTATGTAACTTTTTATCTGGGCAAACTTCTGATAGATTGTAACCATGTAACTGTAAATGTGAAAGTTAGTTTTATATGTATGTATCATTAACAGTGTGGTGGTAAGAGCTTGCTTGCCTCTTTCCCTACCATATCACCACGCTAAATTATTTTCAACACACAGCAGCCTAGATATTCCATCTGGGTAGCAATTCTATGTAGCCATGCCAATTTATGCAAACTTGTTCAAAACTAATTTCAAAATTAAGTACATGCCTCATTAGTCTGATTTGCAGGAAATGGAGAATTTACAATTATAAATAGAATGATTTAAATACAGCTTAATTAATTTTATGTGTGAATGCATTAGCTAAATATGGTTCCACTATTACAAAAATAATGCTTTAGATAAGCTAAATGTTTCAGCTTCCCTTTTAAATTACTATCTTTTTGCTTTATCTCTTATGTCTCTTGGCATCTTCATTCATAGTAGTATTTCCCTGCTAGTAGGTATAAGGTAGTCTTTGGAAAACTGAGCTCATGATTTGTAATTGTACACTTGGGGACACATTTTTTTTCTCAGTGTGGTAGAATCTGATGTCTTTTCTTATACTGGACTTACCTGAGAAACCAGTCTCAAGAGTCCCTCCTCACCCCCAACAAGCAACATCCCTGGTGACTCTGGGTGCACTTCCCAGCCTTAGAGGTTGTGCCACAGCTGCAGCTTGCAGCTCTAAGGCCAGAAACTGAAGTTTATGAAGAACAAAGCAGTGTTTGTATATGAAATAAATGGAAGGATCAAAAATATGTGCCAGGTTCCCATTTGAGTGGCTGTGTCCAAGGAGGTTCATTGGGTTTTTTGCAGGAGCTGTTTCAACTTCAGTGCTTACTGCATGAATTAAGGAAGACACTGGTATCTTCTAGACACTTGCATCACACATAGGTTGTTACTATTTAAAAAGATCTCCCTTGGGATCACAGGTAATGTCATCTGTTTGAGAAAAATCTGAACTTCATATGTTTGCTCTGCTCTGAGGCAGTAACACATTTCCTTGGACCCAACAGCTTGGTTTCCAACTTTCAACTTTTGATTCATTTAGACCATCAAAACCAAACCCCTTGAGTGAAACCAGAAGTTACACCCTTGTGCAAACATTTGGACTGATTCCAGGTGCCTGTGTTCATACTGAGTTGAGCCATATTTAGTGTTAAGTAGTTGAGAAGCTGGTAAAGTAGTATCCTCACATGTTGTCAAAACTCTGAAACTGAGTTTTCTGTTTCTTAGTTATGGTTTCTCTCCCCCCCCCCCCATTTTTTTTATTCCTTGTTGTGTTCTTGGATATCCAACCAGATTTATGGAGAAATGTCATTCTACTCCTTCATTATCTTCACTTTTCAATTAAGGTAGTAGGTGGTAAGGATGCCACCATATCTGCACAATCATTTTCTTTTAGCCAGATCACATTCATCTCTCCAGTTTTCTTTATATAATTTAGTAACATGTGAATTAGAGAAGTAAAATGCCAGAGCTATATTTGTCCTTTTAGAAGATACCACATATTAAAAGAAAGTCCTTCTCTTTAATTTTTATAATGTAAGCTGGGCATGAATTCAAAAACATTATTATACTTGGAACATAAATGTGCTAGACTGACATAACAAAATTAGAATGGACAATAAATAAAACAATAAATTAAACTCCAGGGGTGCACTTTTAGGGCCTTAAAGAATTGAATTCCTTATAATCATGGAAATTATCACAATGTATGTAATAGAAAAAAAATTTCTGGGAAGGAGAGCGAGCTGCCTGTCTCATTCCAGCAAATTCAGGCATTATTCATTAGAGTTCAGTCTATGCCATTCTTTTATCTGATGCAAACTGCCATATACAGTTGTTGAGATGAAAGCATTAGGTAACAAAAGTGACCTCCAAAAAGACACCTCCAGAGCAAATTCCTCTTAATCTGTTCATGCCACTGAAGAATGGCACTACTTTTGAACAGATGGGTAGGATTTAATATTAAAAGTACAATAAATTCCTTTATCAAAGACCAGTGCATTAAAAGAATTAAAGGAGGATTAACATTTGTCACTTAATGCATAATAACAGCTTTTTTATTAAATTACATTGAAACAAATTTGGCGTTTCTGTGTGCTTCAGCATGCTGTTTAGCAGAAGAAAATTGTAGTTGAGTACAGGAGAAGAACAAGAGAGACAGAAGTTAAAGAGCTGATGTAAATAGAGATCCAAGCATCATTTCCCAATCAGTCTAAAATCGGGGTCTGTTGCACTTGTGTTTGATAGTTAATTTTAGAGCTCTTAGTTAATGGTTTCTCCCCTATCTTGAAATACTTCTGTTGCAAAAGGGAATGCTTAAAGTAATGTGATTTTATTTAAAACCACTGCAGCTTTGGGATGCTAGGATGGTTGTTTGCTGTTGTATATTGTTGCAAAATCAGAGTCTATTTGGATACAAATTTTTGAGAGTCTGTTATAGAAATAACAAAGACATTGGGTTTGTATTTAAATGTCTTGTATCTGAACAATTGGCTTCTGAAACTAAGAGGGCATATGTGGTTGTGAAGAGGTGCATTACACCCGAATTCCTGACACCTCATCAGAGTATCTGTAATGTTCCTGCTAAATCACATCAAGTAAAAAAACTTCCTGAAATTGTTTCTCTTAATTCCGTGCTAATCTATACCTTTTCAGGTTCCCAGTATTGAATCGAAAAGGTACTCTGTGTTGGCATCCTGCATCCAAACGTCTACTCTTTCTTATTTTCAGGATTTGGATGCTAATGGTAAAGCATGAGAAATAGCAGTCCTTAAAATTGAATTCTCATTTTTTATTTTGCTTATGACTTCTGTACTCCATCATGTAGAAGAAAACCCACAAAAACAAGTTCTGTTCAATTGTCTGCATTTCAAAACAGTTTTGACTTAGTAAGTGGAGAAATGCTAGATAATAACTATGGGATATATGAACCCCCATTGCTTGTTTCTAATCCTTTTCAAGTGTATAGAGCATGCCTTATACCTGATGAACCTACATTTGCAGTAGTGCTTTCATTAAAGCTGTGTTACAGTTCAGCATGTTATTTCACAGGTCTGTAAAGATGTGCTCACAGAAATTACATAGTTATGGTTGCAGTGATGGCAGTACGTGCAGTTCAAGGAACCCTGGAAAAAAGAAAAAGTAATATGCTTAGTTTTCTTAGGTACTGTCTCCACTCAGAATGGATTCTTCATAGCCAACATCAGTACATGTACCTCTTGAATGTTCTCACTTCAACGTTTGGAGAAATCACAGTTTCTGTGAGGCAAGACATTACTGAGTCATAGTACTACAGCTTCCCTTTAGAACCTAGACTTTTTAATTACTGACCACAGTGTTTAGACAAGAGGTGCTTAAATCCAAATATTTGGGTCGAGCAATTTTGGATTTTGTTTTTAATATGAGTGAAGTGCATTTTTAAGCTTTCCCTTAATTGGCCTTAACTGAGTTAACTGTGGCCAGACATTTGCATGAAATTTCCCTGGAGAGCATGTATACAAAGCTGCTTCTAAAATGTAATTTTAATAGCCATATAATCCTAACAGTATTGATCAGGAGAAATGTTTTGTGATGTCCCACAAAGAACCTTTCCATAATTTCTTTAAGAATGATTGTAGACATACACAGAACTGATTTACCATGCCTATTTGAACTGCAGGAAATAGATCCAGGATGTTTGTATCTGATTGTTTCCCATCCCTTTCCCTTGTTTTCAGAAATAATTGCAAAATACTGTTGGTGATATCCTGATCTTAAATTGCTGTATTTTGCAGCTAAAAGTGGAAATTGGGGGAACGAATTTCAATTGCTGTATTTTCTGTATTACTCACTCTGTTGGGTTCTTTGCATCTTTACCTGATTCTGAGGGCTGCGTTTGTACCAAGTCTCATTGGTAATGACTGTGCTATCAGGGTTTCCATAACACACTGGTTTATCGCCCCCCATGTTGACATCTGTGAGCATCTGTTTTGTCCAGGATTGGGATGGTCAGGAAGTGATTATCATGTATACAGTATATGATCTTGTAAGTCTGTGTGTAGTAATCCCCACAAGCTACATGCTAGACTAGGAGCTGGTGTTCTTAGATTCTGTTTGAAATTAAGATCCTCCAACAAATCTGCAATCCTACCCCAAATTGATGCCAACTCTGTTGAAATAAACTGTGTAACAGTCTGGGGGGGAACTGACACTGACTGTGCTACCCCAAAAATTACAAATCTTAACACGCAGCTACTTAAACCCCATGAAATGTCCCGATTCTGACTTTACAACTGTACAAAACTAATCCCATCTCATGATAAACAAATACTAAGAACCTTGAAAAAGGGAAAGTGCCTTTTGAAATTTTGGCTGAAGCCAAGATTTACGATGCTACATGAGATGCCCATCTTTCACATAAGTGCTAGTTTCAAGCTAGTTGGCTTTGTTACATGGGCCTGATTGACACTGGTTTGGGGAGCTTAGAATCTCAGTAATGCAGCTATTGCTTAAAATAGCCTTCTGAAAGCAAAGTCAGTAAAGCACAAATTGCTTTACTTGACCTGTAGTATAGGAACCCTTTCTAACTGTGTTAGTTATGGCATCTCTGCAGCTTTAGGAGTTGCACTTGAAGTCTACATCTGTACTACTCGGGGGGGGGGGGGGGAAGCTTAGGCTGTTTTGTACCCAGAAGCCAAAAGGCACGATACCACCCAAGTTCATGGAGCTGAACTCTCTTAACCTCTCAAACAGCTGGCTGCATTGAGGCTGCTTGAGGGGAATGGTCCCTGGACTGTACTCAGGAGCTGTTGTGGAAAGTGCTAATTGGTAGGGACCAAAATCAGGCCATGGACATCGCCTCAGTGGAACAGAAGAGGTGGTGGTGTGCGGGGGTCTCTGCCCAAAGACCCTGCCATGACTGTGTAGTTTCCTGCACAGGCACAGCTATAGCATTAAGAAGGGAAAATATTCCTCCTTGGATTGTAATTCTAAAGCTTTAATTTCCCTTGATGATAATGATGTCTCTCACCATTAAATTAATTTCTTTTCATGCATTTTCTCACTTTGGCATTGTTGGGGGGCGGGGGGAAGGACTTGTGATGTTTATTCTTTCTTCTGGGAAACAGAAAATAACACCACCTAGCTGCCTTCTAGCAGTTCATTAAGCCATACAACTAAGCACTTTCCACAAGGGAAGGATAAATCTTGATATTTCTGTTTTGACAGACTTTGTAGCCTGGTTTCCCAGGGAAACTAGACCTGTGCAATCACATGGGAAATGGCAGAGGAGCTGGAGGGAGTGAGGGAGGGCAGGGGAGGTGGAGGAAGGGAAGGAGTCTGTCTGTTTGTGTGACCTGTTGGTGTGCTACCAACCATTCTTTCCCCTTCTGTGGGCTGATAGCTTCAGAAACTATTAGCCACTTTCAGGCAGGTTTGATAAAGTATAAAATGACTGTTGAGTAGAGGGGAGTGTTGGTCCCATTCAGAAATGCCCTAGCTAAAAGAGAAGGTGCAGCTCATGCCTTTTCGGATCAAACAGCCACCACCCTACACTTCTAGGACAGCTACCATGGTATTCTTTAATGGTTGGAAAGACTTTCTCAAATGATAAACTTTTTAAACTGTTACACTATAAACAGACGTGTGCATGTTTACACACATGCAGTTTTTTCTGTGAAACATCTACACATACATATGCACAATGGGTTGTTGTTTGAGGTTTTTTTTCCTATGAAGAAACTGTCATAGTTACATAATAATCCCATTATTTTCTTGCCGTGGTTTTCCTTCCCCATCTGGTAGATTGGCATTTTACAAAGTGGTTAAAATAGCCTAGCTTTTAAAAACATTTTGAATTGTCTGGTCTGATAGACTTCAGATGAAGGCAGAATTATTTTTGTGATCATCAATTATTTTGCAGAGACACAGCTGAAATTCAATCCAAATGTCTGAAAGTCCAATTCACTACAGACCATCTTGTTGATGATAAACACATCACATTCAGAACAGATTTTTCTTCTCATAAATCTACATGCTTTTGTAAACAAGGAAGAAAAAAAGAATCAAGTTTAAAGATGATAGTGTTGGAAATACGCTGGCTTCTCCCCAAGCTACATGCAAATTCAGTCATATAGATGGCACTTCATGAAAATGGATCAAGTCCAGATGCAGTGCTATATACCCCAGCTACTTTGTTCTGTCCTTGCTAAGAAGAAATCATAGGCTGTGAAGTTTCCTTTTCCATTCCCACATTTTATCTTTTTAGCTTAAACAGTGTCGCCTTTAAAAAAACAGAACAAAGTAGAATAACATCTCATATATCCGTTTTTTTCTATGTAGTAGTCCAACAATACATGCTATTTCTGTTAGAAAAAAGTTAAATCAGTATTGTTTTCTTTACCTTCTGCAGTTATCAGTCTAGTAGGAGTACAAGTAGAAAAGATTTTTGTAAAATAGCTTTGAATAAGTCATGAACCTCAGATAGAATGAAACATGACAAACATCACTTACATTTGTTGTGTGGACTGGGTGGATGGATCCGCATACATAGAAAATAAAAGTTCATAATGCAGCAGAGAAACTGCAACTACTTCTGACTCATTGATAACACTGAGGCTATGTCTCACACTGGACATAAATCCAAGATCTTTTAAAGTAGAAAAATAAAAACAGTGAAGCATTCACAAACATCTATTAAATCTAGTTTGGGATACAAATGATGCCTTTTTGTTTGATTGAATTTTTACATGATCTGTGTCATTTTATTTTGCTTTTGCTCTGCTGTAAAGAGGGATGGTGGGAAAAATGAGTCTATGAAATTTTGGAATAGCAGAATTGTGTGAGTTTTAGGGCCCACGTACATATTGTCAAGCATTATGCAGTTTTTAGAGCTTCCTTATACAAGAGTTACTAACAAATAAAAAAATGAGCAAGGTTAAAAAAGTTCCTTTCAACACAAAAACCCCATAGGTAACTTCTTTGTTATACAAAAATAGGAGACAATGTCTTGAAGCAGCAGCGTCCTCAGTGAAAATTCCAGTTTTAAAAATCATGACCTAAAATTATGAGGGACACTTGTGTGGGTTTTTTCCCAGATGTCAATATGAAATCCCTTGTTTGTTTACATGAATAAATGGACATGAATCATTCTGACATTTATAATCTGCATTCGGAGCAGAATACTGCTTAGTAAAGCCAGCCTGAGGCCACACATTAAACCAAGGGAAGAAAATGAAATGCTGAGTGGCTGCCCATTTATCTGAGCATTGACCACTCTGTGTGGAGAGTTAAGCAGAGAGTTAAGGGAGTTTGTCCCGAGGCAGTTAAATTTGTATTTAGAGCAGGTGCTGCATGGTCTGCCTACATTTTGCATTTCTTGGTATTTTAGTGGTAATGTTTGCTTTGTGTTTCGTCCCTAATTAACACATGTTGGAGGGAAAAGGGAGGGAGCTTTGTTGTGAAGTCTTGTCAGTTCTGTACTTCAAGAGAATTGCACCCTACACAAGAAAAACAGGAGACGGTGCACATCTGTCTTGCAAGAGACTTCTTTCCAAGGAGAGGTTTAGCTGAAGGATCTAGTGCTAGGGCAAATTCACTGACAATGTAAAGACTGTGAGCCTTCTCCTGCTAGCACCTGCCCTGTTGACACCCATTTCAAAGCTTTTTGAAGTGGTGATGTTGCAGAGGGTGCTCCCTCCTGTCTGCTGGGTTGTGATGAGCACTTGGGACAAGTGCTGAGGGCAGGAGCAAGGCTGCAGGGAGGTATGAAGAGAAGTCCAGTCCCTCTTCAGGGGTCTCTCCCAGAACCGAATGGCTTTGGCTTTTGCTATCAAATGGAGCGTGCAAAATCCTCATTCTTTTGAGCATTTCTTCGTGCTCTATGTATTTTTGAAACTTCATAGTACTTGAAGGAAAAATCACTTCAAGGAATCTTGACCTTTGTCAATACAGTAGAATTTATGAAATGATGGCTTTATGACAGAATTATGAGTAAAGCCATACCATACTATAAAATGGGGGTCATAGTTTTGATCCATCATTGCATCTGCCTTCCTTCCAGAGCTGGAAATGACATTTTCACAGCAGTATATCCTTCCACCAAAGATAATAAATGCTTTCTAATCCGATATGAGAAATAAGATGTATTCTTTCTGCTCTGTATTGTACCAATTGGGTGGACAGCAAAACAGCAACAGTATCTAGGATCTCAGCATCTAGCATCTCTGTCTATTTCTAGGATAGACGGGGCCTTAATTTATCACCATTGTTTCTGATTTTCCTTGGGGATCTAAATTTCTTAAATATGTTGACAAACATAACAGGAAAATGACAATGCTGATATTTGTCATTTTCAGATGCAAGGCTTCCCAAATGCTGTGAGAATACAAGACCTGATTCAGTAATAACTACGTGGCACCATGGCTGAGATGTTGGCAGATTGTCTGCAAGTCACTGAGCCACGTTCTTCGGGGTTTTCTTAGTGCTTCTGGGTAACTCTGCTCATTGGGAATCTCAGATCTGAAACATGGGGTGTATATATAGAAATACTCAGAGATCACAATTATTTCTAGAATTCACAGACTTCAGAGCCTGTGCCATTTGGGGATGCAGAGTTACCTAGAGTACATAATTTGGCTGTTAAGAAAATATCAAGAGAATCTCTTACATGGCTAGTGAGATATACATACGTATCACAGTCTAAATGCACTTGTAGGCATCTAAGAATGACTAACATTACTTCAGAAGCACACTGATGATATTTTTGCTTTTCAGCTGTCTTCCATCTTCTTTTTTTATGCATGTCACAGCATGATTTATTACAATCAGTATGTCTACTAGTGGTAAGTAGTAACATTCTATTGAGCACGGAGAAAGGAGTTTAATCTTGTTAATATTCCATATTTCATTTGGTTGACTCAGTGAACCTTTACATACGTATTCATGAGGCTGTGCTTGTAGATGAATGTGGAAGTGGAATTACCAACAAAACCAAACGGAGAATGTTAAAAATGATCCGTAAAAGGTTTCAAATTCTTCATTTCTGTGACAAGAATTATAACTAGAACAGACAAGATTTATAACTAGAGTGGAAAATAGCATCATTTAAATTAATTGTAATGACACTGACTGTAACAATGGAGAAGAAAGGTAGAAATCCTAGTTGTTATTTTGAGAACTCCCAAGATTGTCCTGCTTTACTTGCTGTCAGATGTTGCAGCATGGAGAATTAAATAATTGTGCCAAAACTACATATACATTATTTTATATGATTTTTCATTAAGGTTCCAGTTCTCATTATTAGAATTGCACTTCTAAAATAAATTTTTTCTATTAATTTCCTTTTTAAGACTATCATGCAAACTATTTACATTGTACAATAAGAATTGATTTTTTTCTCTCTTGCTCTGTCTTTATTTGAATGACAAAAATCATAATTAAAATAGAAAATAGTGCAGATATAATCCATTCTTATGTCACAAGTCAAAAAAAAAAGTAAAGCAACAGCTTATATTTTTGACGTGCCTAAATTACTACTTTTTTTTTTCCTGTCAGATTCTTGTTTGAATCTCATAGTGGTTTAAAAGTAATTCATGTGCAAAACATTTTAGCAGGCCTACAAGATGGTATCTAATTATTCCATTCAGAGAAATTTTAAAGCTGCAAATTTTTAGACTTCAAATATGCCACATATCATGGTCTGTCTCCAGATACATCAAAAATTTTGAAGATACCATTTTTCTAAGTCAAGGTTTTACAACCCAAAAATGTTGTAGGATACACAGAGTCAAAGCCTCTTAAATATACAGGACTTGACACACAGAGGTGTAGGAGATCTTTTACTCTATGCAAGTTAGAAATAGGAAATTTATCAAATCATCACACTAACTTGAATTAAAATAGCATGGAATACATATTTTAAGCAACCTTATATTGAAGCTTTTACATTCTGCACCTCAGTCTTCAGAAAGCATCTGTTAAATTTATCTTGAGCTGCGTCATTTTAATCAGTTCCACAGCACTCAATTTTACATGTTTTAAGTGCTAGCTGCATACTGCACCTAAGTATTATGGCATGCCAATTGTATTTACTCTAGGAAATATTCCCTGGGGGCTGTCCTTGTAGATTAAAAACAAACAAACAAAAATAAGAGAAGTTACTTCAGTGCTATTTGGCACAGGTTTGTAAGCTTAATGTAGGCGAAAGTTATGCCAACAGGGATGAGGATGCTTCCCCCACCACTTAGTCCAGGACAAAAAGTTAGAAAAGTTGCTGTGCTGCTGGCTAAGTCTACCCAAGAAGAAAGTAGATGTGAGTACAGCTGGTCTTGACTTGTTATATACAAGAGCAGAAGTTCTGCAGCACCCTGGGAGCTCTTTTTTACAGAAGCCAACAGGATCCTGCTACCATGAATACATTCCAGCGTGTGCTACTTAGATGTTTTCTACTGTATGTGTACCCAAGTCAAAGAATAAACTCAGTGCAATGCAATTTTAGCAAGCTAACACAACTAAGAGAAGTCAACAAATAAAGGTTTGCTGTTACGTTTGGTTCGACTCTTCCTACTGGAGAAATGTAAGCTATTATCTAATCTGGAAAGAGTGCCACATGCTAGCAGTCCTAGGTGTAATGTGAAAAAAAACCTGGGCTTCCATGCTCATAAACCAGGTAAGAAATTGCTATATATATATATTATATATATATATCTAATTACATTAAGAATTTCCCCATC
>JANIJG010019764.1:0-13237 GCA_024611175.1 Megaceryle torquata | reverse complement strand
AATTTCCCCATCTTGCCTTTAATCTCTTTAATCCTAGTTTCTCCATGAGTGATATTTTTAGTGGAACCTTTTTTTCTTTTTCCATTTTCAGTAACATGCAGAAGTTATGGTTCCTCACCATATTTATATCAGTTAAATCCTAAAGATGCTATCAAAGATAGGAGAGAGAGTAGAATTATGAAACCAGGCTTTGATAATTTGTGATAGAAATGCCATCAGTAATCAGGGGATGAAGAGTACTTACTAAAATATGAGAAGGGATCAACGAGACTAGTCTTAGTTCTGGATTTGCTGGATTTTATGTTTCAGTTCCTCATCTCAAACTCTGATTCTGTCTTTATATGGTATAAAAATGGTATGTGTTTACATGTATGTTGTTCACAGTGAATGCATTAATGTATTAAATACATTTAATTGTCAGAAACAAAAGAGAAGAAGAGATGTTAACAAATCTTTGGAAGGTTTGGCTGTGATCTGAAAGCCAGAGTTAGGCCTTTTCTGGTTTATGCCTCTTCAGTCGTGAAGATATTGCAGGGAGAGCTCAATTTATGCCAGTGCTGGTAAGCCAGAATTGAAACCAGCTCACTTTTCTCGGGCTCTGTTAGCTTTGCAGTGCTAGGAGGACTACAAATGAATAACCATTAATTTTGGTTACTAGGGAAATCAACCACATCTATGAATTTACACAGGTAGTAGCTCAGTTAAATAAAAAGGCATTCCATTTATAGTAGTACTGTGCTTTAATTATGAATGAATGCTATGCCGGGGTTGTTGGCTCTTCTTTCTCTGTTTCTGTACGTACATACATTCATCACAGAGACAAGATGACCGTGGGGCTCCTTCGCTTCATGTGATACGGTGTTTGGCAATGCATTGATTGTTGCTGAACTTGGAAATGTATGCATCATGGTACCTACCAGCAGGATTTACTAACTTCCCATTGCCAGAATGTTTCTTCGCATCCTTACTTAAATTACCTTATTTAAAACATCTGCTTTGCAGCCATGGGACACGCTAGATTAACAATTGTGGGTTTAATCAAAAATATCTTAAACTAATTCAGTTTCTCCAATGTATATAGTCTGTTGTTCATATCACAAGCAAATATTTGAGAATGTATAAAGTACAATCTATAATATTTAGTCAAGGGTATTAAGAAAATAATATTATATTAAAAATCTGCTACTCCAGTATTCTTATTTCAGTGAGGTTTTTCTGGGATTGCTGTAGGTGTCATCCATTATCTTCCTGTCCTGTATGTATATTACCAGATTACATTTTAATACAGCAGGCAAATGGATTCCATTCTGACACAAATCCAGGATTCATTCCTTTTGAAAATCAACATGCTTGAATTTTTGTATCTTCTGAAAAGTTCATCTTATGATCACAGTATTCTTAGTCTATAAAAGGCCTCATTTCAGCAATTGTACAAGTCAGTTCAGGATCTGTGAAGAGATCCTAGTTTCTGAGAGCACCCCCCACCCCCACCCCTGCCCATTTACATTATAAGTAGTTACCTCCCTTCTCTCAATCTTAAAGATTGGTCAAAAAAGTATGAAATGTATTGATTTACACAGTCCTGTTGATTTACTAAAAAAAAAAAAAAAAAAAAAAAAGAAGAAAAGAAGAAATTTAAATTGCCCCCACTCTTATTTTATTTACAGCACAAGGTAATGATTGCTACAGTAAATAAATTAAATATTACAATATTGTTATGTAATTACAAGTGGAAACTAGTCAGATAACTAAGTTAATTATTTTTCCAATTACAAAACCATACTGTTTAAATCCTTATTACTCATCTTCTGTGCTAAAAGTTAAATCAGAGTAAGTGCAAATGTCTTGAAAATACATCTTGAGCTGGTGAAAATGTTTATAACTAATAGAGAAATTTTCTCTCTATTAGAATCTCTATCTGGTAAAAATTGTATCTGTTAACTCTTCTGGGAATCAGATACCAGGTTATTTTGCAATTCTGTTTTTGAAATTCAAATGCTCCTAGAGTGATACTCCATTGTTACCTTAACGCACTAACTCTGTAGCTGCAGACTAAGTTGTCTGATGTCAGTTGCTTGTTGTTACAGCAAATACAAGGTATGCTTTTAAAACTAACAAAGGGGCAGTGTTTGAAAGAATGAACAGAAGAGGCAGTTTGAGGGAAGGCAGATTACTTGATGGCAAACAGGTTCAAAGACAGGCAGTCAGTCCCTGTGGCTGTGCTCGAGGGACCTCCAGTCTCCTCTGCCAGCTAGCATCTCCCGAGTGTGAAAGTTGGCAGCAGGAGGAGGGGAACATCTTACTTCTGGTGCTTATCTGAATAGAGTAACATTCCCCCGAGCTTGCCTCCACAGAGAATGTCAAAAAACCAAGAATGTCTGTGATCTTTAGTGCTGTTGGCCACTGACTGTATGAGGCTGGAAAGGAAAAGCCAAGCCAGGAGGCTTTCCACAACCGTGGTGCAAAAGGGGCAGATTCTCCATGGGATGGACCAGCATGTCAGGCTACTCTGAGAAATTACTGGGTTGGCAACATGTAAACTGTTAAGAACACCAGACAATATTGGAACACCTGTGCTCAACCCCACAAATGTGTTTGGAATATGTTCCACATCCAAACCTTCTGGACTTCACTCAAACAAATATTCCTTTCAATTAGGTTGAAGTTGATCTGAAATTTCTACCTTGTGGGGTTCTGATTTTATCTCTTGGGGTAAGCAGAATTTTGCTTCTGTTCAGCCCACTGCCGAGTTTTGTCTAGGTTCATCTCAGGAAGCAAGGCTTGGATCCAGCCCATTTTTACTTGGCATGTACATGTAGCTAACCTACACAGCTTTTTAAGGCAGCAACAGCACCATCAGCTGACAGTGCCTTTTCACTTCACAGATGGGGAACCTGAGGAGGAGATGCTACAAGACAGAAAGATGCAAGAATTCAGCCAAAATCTACAAGAGAAAGGTAATTGAAGAAGTTTGTAGTGAGATCTGTCAAAATACTCAGTAGGGTTTAGTTCCAGACCTCTCAAAATGTCTTTGCTGCCTCAGAGACTATGGAATAAAAGTGTCTCAAGTTCTGAAATCCTGTTTTGGGGCCTACCCATATATGTACCGATGCTCAGCATGCTAGGTTTATCAGTATCTGTCTTGAAGCATGGGCAGGGTTCACAGTTAAAGACTTAAGCTTTGTTGTACTCACTGCAGGGCCTGATTACAGACTTTCTGAGAGCATCTCTAGTTCTTCTGTTGCACTGCACAGGGAGTAGCCCTGCCAGTTCAGTTCTTCAGAGTCTGTTTAGTGGAAGGGTGTTTAAAAGCCAGCTGTTACTTGGAGCTGTGATATCTGCATCCCTTGGTGAAGTGAATGCCCTTATTTTGTTTTTACTATGAAAAAAGAATGGGATTTCCTCTGGCCACCTTGTTTGGGGAGATGGGAGGACAACGCATCTTCAAGAACCAGTGTCAGAGTGTACGTGTACAAGCATAGCTCATTTAGAACTACCGTGTCAGCAGGCTGCCTGGGTAAAATCACTGTCCCTTTTGCTGTGGGCTGATGTTCATTATTTCCTGTATCATAACTGGTTTTGAATAAATAACAAGAATAAATTCTCTGTAACATTACACTGACAGAAGAGGAGATTCCGGCATTAATGTAAAAGAGCTGTCATGTTGCGGTCATCTTGAATTGATACCTCTCTCCAGGTACATTAGGATCCCGTTTGGAGCTGTACTGCTGCTGTAGTAGTGTTATTACACTTGTTGACTCTTGCTGTGTCAAGTTAATAAACAAAAGCCAGCGTCCTCTCGCATGTGCTGTTGCATAGAGGAAGTGGCAGTAGTGTAAGTATACAGCTGTCCCAGCTATTGGTAACTGTATGAAAACCCAACTTGGTAACATACAGTGCCAAAACAGATATTAGAGTTACATCTGAAGAGTATGCATTTCACACAAAAAAACCCACACAGTTTTATGGCTTATGGCATCATATTTACTGCCCGAATTTGGATTATCTGTTATACTATTACACATATAACAGCACGGCTCAAAATACATTTGTATCTGGGTGAGTTAAATTTTTTCCTTAATAAACATTAAAGATACACTGCTGTATTTAATTTCTGAGAAAATGAAAGGCAAGGAAATAGAGAAGTGGTTGCAATAAGTTGCTATGCAGAATCGGACAGTAAACGAAGTGTTATGGAAAATCGGTTAATATTCAGTGAGTCATAATTTGGTTTTGCCAAGGACATATGGGCCAGACCCATTAGTTGCAAAATGGTATCACTCAAAACTATTCTACAATATTTGTATTTAATTATTGCATGGAAAAAAACCACATCAGCTTGTAGACTGTATATACACAAAACATCCGAGCTTGGTCTTCAGGTTTATGAATTGGAATCCTCCAGTCACAAGGAGTGAATGTCGCACCGTAATGAATCTGTGGAATGTCATCCCAGGTGGAGACCCTGGCTTCAAATGACCTTTGCAGTCTCGTTTAGAATTTGCAGTCTTGGGAAGGGCAGAAGCGCAGCACTCTCCTGGAGGAGGCAGAGGGGAAGGGGACTCAGGAGAGTTCCTTGTTTGATACAGCTCACCGATTTCCATTTCAGACTTGCTTAGCTTACAAGTACAAATATGGTCTTCTTTTTGTTTGTTTTCATTCTTGTTTTCTCTTTATTTATTTATTTTTGTCAGCCTGCTCAGCACATTCACCCCAGGCTCTTGGCAGTCAACTTGGGTTCTTGCCATTTCATGGCTCGTTGCTGGTAATAGAGTCTCTGCAGGCTTTGCAGCACCTCCACCGCTTCTCTGTGCGCTTGTCTTCAGATGATGCCGAAAGTGACACCTGTGCAACCCCATTAATCTGCAGTGGAGTGGTTACTGTACGGTGATAGGTGCAATGATCAGACAGCTCTAGTTTCTTTCTGTACTGGAGAGCATGACTGAGTCCTTGGGGTATTTCCTACTGACAGCGTGGACTGCCTGACTCAATGTGTGAAGTAGGAAACGAGTGAACCAGTTTCAGCTTGTGAAATCAGATTTGGGGAGACAACAGTGCAAACATTTACTTCAAAACTAAGAAATGCTAAATAGAAATCTATAACCTGTGTTGTTACTACATAGAAATCAATGCTGGGATTAATTACCTGCTAAATCCTGAGAGTGTTAGTTAATTTCTGTGTGTAAAGCATTTTGTGGTTTGTTTATTTAGTTAATTATTTATGAAAATCCAGACCACTCTGTGGGCTTTTTCCTTAGCTGCCTGAGATTAAGAGCAACTCTGAGGCTGCAGAAGACTTCAGTTATGCTTGGGTCAGTTCATCCCATCCGACTTAAAGCTCAGTACAGTGTAATGAGGTTCAGAGGCTCTTTCCTGTCTGTTCCAAGGAGATCATCTTCACAGCAGGAGTCCTGACCAGGTAGGTTATCTATCAGACTGGCCTTTTCTCAGATAACAGAAGGCAGGTTTTGAGATTGACTGCCACTCTCAGTGGCTGAGGACTAACTTTTCTGGGGAAAAAAAAAAAAGCCATTTGTTTCAAGCCCAGCTTCAAGGGAATGACAAGAAAAAGAATTGAATCAATGGGCAATAAATGCTGAAGAGTGTTTTTTGAAAATGACAGTAGAGTACCTGTTCTTGAATGCCTGTGTGCAGTTAAATAAAGCAACAGAATTGTAAACTCATAATGTTTTGCGCCTCTTGCATGCCTTGAGCCTCTCCAAATTAATTCTTCAGTGACCTGCTCAGGCTCCAGTAGCACAAATGAGGTGGCTCTACATGAGGACACAGAGCTGGCTGAAAGCTGCTGTATTCAGGTCCAAGGTCATGAGCTCTGGCAACAGCATAGGAGCCTTGGTGAGAATGCTACTAGAGGACAAGGTGGTTTCCTAACCTATCATGTGAAATGTTTGTAGATGCAGATGAAAAGTGGACGGGAGTCGCCAATTGATTTTTCTCCATTCAGAAATGTAAAATTATTAAATAGTATAACTGAGAAACTGAAAAATTGTCCTGGAAACATAGTACTTTCTTTTTTCCCCACCTGGGCTGGAAGAAGCAATGGAGAAGTGAAAGACAACAGGAGCCCCCTTGCAGGTTTTTGTCATCCAGACTTCCTGAAATTCTCCTTGCTTCTGGAAGGGACATGTGAACGGTAAACACTGGAGGCTGGCCACAGAGGGCCAGGAGCTAGTTTATACTCACAGCTTCTGCTTTGTTGTGTATACCTCCAAGGGTGACTTTCCAAGCAATAGCTGTTCTTAAGTGAATTATATTCTCTGGTTTTCCTACATGGAAATCTAGCCATGGGGAAAGGAACCCCTTCCAGACAGTCATGCCCCAAACGCTTCCAAAACTCCCAAGAATCTCCTTTTTTTATGGAGCTGCTGCTGAACAGCATCTGCTTTGCAGAAAGTGGTGTGACAGCTGCATTAATCCTTCCTTCAGAAAAGGCAACAGCTAAATACATGCTTCCTTGAGATACATACATCAGATTGAGATCAAAAAAGAATCCTCCTCTTGTAAGCCATTTTTCTAGAAGAGGAAACACTCCTTCTTCATGCCTCTTTTGCTTCTACGTGTTCTTTGTATCCCTGTAGAGCTGGCCATGGCAACCTGTCCCTAGATTTTCAGTCAGATCAGAGTTGTTACTGATAATTTGCTGTATGATAGTCTGTTTAGGAGTCCTTGGAATATTTCATGATGTGACTTGCAAGAGGCAAAATAAGTTTCTGTACCTGCTTTTGTTTCAGATTTGTGTGTTTACTGATTTCTGAAAAGTTGTTTTTTTTCTTTTTACCTTGTTGCCCTATTTTCAGCAAATAGCTCTACATGTATTTGCCTTGAATAACAGCTGATGAATTGAACCACTGCAAATGAATCTCTTCTGCATATTTGACAGTGTAACTTTTTGTAAGCCCGTTATCTAGACCATTTAGAAATTTCCAAACAGTAAGTCTTGAGACACTTACAGATTTAGGTTGGGATTTTCAAAATTGTTCTAAATTTATTGTAAAAATCCATGGGGTTCTTAATATACTCATCCACAAGAGAGGGAGGTAAATAGACAATTTTTCCTCATTATTCTACCTACTATAGTAGTACAGGTATTAAATATCTTACCTCCTTTCTGTAGCTTTCTCCATCACTTCATCTATGAATGTTGGCATCCTTATCTACGTTTGGGTTATTTTAAAATGCAAAAGAAATAGTATAACTATATATGTTCTTTGGAAATAAGTTACCATGTATTTTGTTTGGATACTAGCATGATACTTCTGATCCATTGAAAATAATGATTACGTATTTATAACATTCTTTTTTTTATTACTGTGGGTTTGTGTTTTGGGGTTTGTTTTTTTAAGTAGAGAATATGCAATTTTCAGTAGTATTTGCTAGTGTTTCTGGTTTTACTCATTTTTCAAGGAGTATTTCAACAACTGTCCCTATTATTGCTAGGCTCGTCCTGGTCCTGATGAATGCATGTGCTATGAAATAATACAGTAGGACTGTGCTCAGGAGGGGGAGGTGAAAGATGAGAGATAGAAGCATATCCTAATTATCTGGGGGAGTTACGGGGACAAAAGAATTCTAAAATCTAGTTCAGGCATATTTCCAAACAGTGCTAAAGGTTTAACTTACATGAGATCAGATGTACAAACTCTGTAAAGCTTGAATGTGACAAAGAATTTGCTATAAAAAGATTTTCATTAAAATGTACCTTCACCAGTATTTTATCAATTTCTTCTTTCTTTTGAGGATCAGGATATCATTAGCTGATTTAACACAGGTTCAGTTCAGATCACAACTCGCTTTTCTACGCATTAACTAGAATTCTGCATTCTTCATCCTCCCAAGACTCAACTCTTTCAAGGAATCTACAAATCCAGAACAAAAAGTCCAGTTCAACTCAATATCTATTAAAACCATTGAACAGAGGATAAGAAAAATACCTGGCATTGTGGAAAATAGTTGGCATCTTCCTAAGTAAATGTTTATCTCTTTGCACTTTGTTTAATTATTTGCTATGGGAGTTCTGATTTTTGCTTTTTAGGATGACAGACAGAGGTATTTATTTCAGAACAAGACTCTTATCATTGTTTTTCTGATTGGAAAATAAGCACTTTTTTTTTTTTTTTTTCCCCTGCAGATTATGATGTGCTGTTAGTGACAAAGCATTATCTATTCTGTCAACTGGCTAACTATGGACTGCTTTCTCTGAGAAGTGCAACTGCTTGGAGTCTTTCCAAAAGCATTGATGAGTTAGAAGATGAGGTTTGATGTAAGACAAGTCACTAAGACACAAACCATTGTACATGTAATTAAGTTGATCAGTATTTCCAGGTACTAGCATAGGTTAACTCATTTGTTAAGTGAACGTTCTACAGTACTCTATGTATGACCCCACAAAACAGTAAGTTGTAAAACTACTTTAAGGCTCCTGAGTAAAGGGATATTAACCTGACAATATGTTTCTCCTAATCATAGATATAAGCACAGATCTAATTATTTTTTTTATTTTTAATAAGATTCTGACATGGATAATATGTATTGCTAAAGACATTGCTATAATATATGACTAATCATGCATTCATATAAAATTTGAATTAATGGAAGTCATAGACATGAGTCAGCAGTGCAGATTTATGTCTGTTTTAATGCAGTGAGAAGGATCCTCTGAGACGGCAGGAATAAAAAGATATTCCCATCATTTAAGAAGTGAAGGCCCTCAGAAGCACCTGAACACCTTTAAGGATATACAGGAGGACTTTTCATAAATTATGTGGTGCATTTAAAATAAAGGTTATTCAGAGTAATTATGTAGGACAGTCCAATATAGTTTGGGGGGAAATTGCTTGAGTCCATTAATTTCATTTGTGTCCTGTCAGAGAAGAATCAATTAGAGGTATACCTCAGGGGATTGCACTTCCTTCAGAAAAGGCAGAGCATGTATAAGATCCCCATGGAAGTGTGCCCATGTTCCCCCAGATCCCTGTGTGGTTAGAGAACTCCATATGAACTGAGCAAACCCCAGCAGCTAGCGCATCCCCACAGTAATTAGTAGAGCTGATAGGACTCTACTAAAATACTGAGTTCCTTACAGCCTTCAGTACCTTTAGGTGCACAACAAATCAGAGGCAGGGAAATGTGAAAATCCCCTTTGTAAGGTAAGAGACAGAGTCATGTGCAGTGTGATTGGATGGACTTTTATGGTAGAATTTGTGTCCTCTTCTGCCATTTAACCTGGTATGTTCTGTACAAAACCCTGGTTTATTTTACTGAAAAGCAAAGTAAGGGGAGTATAAAGGTCCTTTTTTTTTTTTTCTTCCATGGCTTCACCACATAGTACTTGTGCAGTCTGGGAAGTCCAAGGTTTCTGTCCTTTCTCTGTGCCAGTTTCCCAAACTTGCCTCTTGTTCTCAGCTAATGTACCACCCTATATGTACCCAGAGTGGGTTTGGGTTTTTTTCTTGGCTCAAGTTGGGTTGAAATGCTGAAATCTTGTAAGAGTTTCTAAGCTAATAATGGAGAAAGTGGTTGGTATTACATCACCTGTGAAATTTCATTTTGATGCTGACCTTTCTGAAAATATTATTCTAAAAATACTATTATTGATTTACATTTCTAAGCAAAAACTAATCTTAAGCCAAATTTTGGAACCTGTCATATAGAAAATGTTGACATGGGGATGTTGTGACAGCTGTGAAACTACTTTTCCATTTAAATGAAAACAAAAACCCCCCAAAAACATCAACATCAGCCCTTTCCTTCTGAAAAGCTTTTTGGTTTTAGCAAATCAGCAACAGTACAAATTCAAACAAAAGGTGCACAGGAAGCTGTGAAGTGATCCTGCTGCATTTTGCAGTACCTAGTCTTGAATTCTATGGCATCCTGAAGTGAAGCCTCTGTGTTTGCAGAAGGGAAAAGCACAGTAGACTGGCTCATTTCCAGATTCTTCCCTTTTCCCTGAAGTGCAGTGGAACAGGTTAAGGTCTGTAAAGGAGGTGGATATCCTGCCTTTTTTTTTTTTAAGCAATGACTACTTATTATATCCTCTCCTGTAGTTCAGATATGTTGAAATTTTGAATGTTACGAGTTTGTTCTTACCGAGGAGAGGTTCTTGCCACAGATGTGTGAGGATTCCCTTTTATTGCACTTTGTTGTCCTACATAAACTGCATGTGCTTTGGAAGAGTTGCTGCTTCCTGTTGTTTTCCACGCAGGGTTGTCTGTGTTAGGTGCGTGGTCCCACTTGCCACACTATGTCAGCAGAAATATCTCTCTCTATGATATGTGAACTTCTTAACATAGGGTTCTTGATTTAAGCATACCTGCAATCTTTTTACATGTCTCTTTCAGTCTATAATTTTTACAGGCATCAATAGAACATCTTAAGTGTCACACAGAAGCAGCTTTTGACATCAGCTCTGAACAAATAAACAGTTTGGGTTAAATTTGGGTCTGTCTACCTAGAAGATTGAGAGTAGGATTAGGTTCCTTTAGCTTTCAAGCTAAGCAAACATTTTTTCATCTGAATTAGTGTAGTGTTCAGCCTGACCTACGAAGAGAAAAGGATATGGTAGGTTTGCTGTCTCATTGTGACATAATGGTTCTACTTGCCTTAAATAATGAAAAGATAAACCTGTATCTCAATCTATCTGCAGAATGCCATGTTAGGCAACATGAGTGATGGCTGTAATTGTGTTAGTGGCTTAATGTTCACCATGTGTAAATGAGATTGGCTTAGCTTCCAGGGTTGCTTTATTAAGCATTTTAACTCTATAAGCATCGTTTCCCAGATTTCCAAATAAGTTGTGCTGGTGGAGAGTCCAGTGTTATATGCTGAAAGGAGGATGTGAAGCAACAGTGCTTTTCCCTTTATTCTTAATTTTCTTTTTTTCTTCCTTGAAATTAGAAAAAGAGAAGCCATTTAACATGTCACCAAAATAATACGTTTAAAAGCATTCTCTGTCTCCAGTAAGAGCTTGAAGTGTATTACTAAATTAACTCAAAGCATCATTGATTTCCTCACCAAAAAATGTGGGTAATTTTACAGCATAGCATGATCCAGAAAAAACCCAAACAAGATAACACATACATCTGCAGGTAACAGACACATGTTTCCAGTTCAGGACTGAACAAGAGACTCTCAGCAATCAGTTTTACAGTTAATACATGCAAAAAAACCCTCCATAATTGAAAATCTTCACTGAATCGAATGACTAAAGGCATTGAGAACAATATCTACCATCTGTAGTTGACACCCATACAAGTTAAACTAATTTTTGCCTTTCAAAACTACCACTATGGAAACTGACTATGGCATTGCCTCATTCCCTTTTCAAATGAAGGATAAATTCTGTAAAGAATGATCTTAAAATTGAAAGTCCAAAGATATCCCCATTATAGACGGCTGTGTCAAACTCCTCAACAGAAATAATGTCAAGACTTGACTTCTGTTGGTTTAGCATGTTCCTCTAAATAGTTCTGCAAGGTAATATTTTCAGGTAAGTTTTTCTATCATCTGGTAGTAGAGAATTCCCAATTCTTTAGCCTCTTGTCATGCAGTACTACCTTGTGTTTGCAGTACACTAGCTTGTGTCTTGTTTAAGCTTAGTGAAGCCTGCAAAGTACTTCTACCAGTTTTCTAATCTGCTGTTACTGCCGCAAGACACTAGATAGTCCGGCTATAGACGCAGTTATTGGACAGTGATTTAGATGAGTACTTACAAAAATACTAAATAAGTGATGAAATAAACATTTTTTGCTCTGTTTACTTCTTCGGCAGCAGCTATTGTGCTAATAAATAGTTGGTGATTTAGCAGACAACGAACATGACCACACCTTAAAGCTACATTTTAATTTTCCTTATAACTCTGTCTTCTGTTTTAGCAGTAGAATTTTTATCTTCATTACAAAGAAAAAAAAAAAAGTTTCTTTTTAAAGTTTCATTTACATTTTCTTGAGAAAAGCAGAATCAATGAAAAAGTGTTTAGGAATTGCTAAAACATCTGATTAATTGCAGGCCTTTTTTCTTACTCGGTTGCACATTTATCTTGAATTGCTACTTCACTCTTTCTGGTGACTGAAAGCTCTCTGTTATTCAGGGGACATTTCCAGCTGTCTGTGTTGGTAGCAGCAAATGACATTCATAGGTCTCTGCTAAGAAGCTGCCTAAATCTGAAAGCAAACAGTGCAGCAGCACCGTGACAGGGCCAGAACATGCTTTGGGGCTGTCTAATCCATCACTTGACTGTGAGAGGAATACAGTCTTTTCCCAAAATGAATTTGTGTGTAAAATCCCAGTGGGAGAAATTTTGTTGTAACTCAGAAGCCTGGTAGAACTTGACTTTGCAGTTACTGCTGATTTACCCTGTGGTGGAGTGAATATAATTCTTTATCCTTATTATCATCTGAAATTTTGTTTCTGATTTCACAAAGACCGGGATTAAAACAATCCATACTGATGTGGGAAATGAAGGTGGCCAAATTTGAATGTGATTGAACATGTGTAATGAAACATAGTGCCATCATTCATCTTAATAGGCATGATAAAAAAAGCATTTTTAATACAGCCTACAAGTAATACAAATGAATTAAAGTCATTTAATTGCAAAATATATTAAAAGATATTACGATAACTTAAAAATAACCGCGATGCCAAATTTTAATAAGATAATGACAGCTTCATTAGCTTTAGAAATGTGCATAATTTACAGGAATGTTGTATTAGCATTGAGGTGACATTTTCTATTTTATTCAGATTAAAATTGTGTAAATAGGCAATTTGAAATGCTCACATTGTGTATTAAAATTAACTATTCAGGAATTGATTCTTCAGCTTCTCATGAGAGTTATCCTTATTCACACAACAAGTCCCATTGACTAATGGCATTTCTCAGGCATAATCAGCCGACAATGGGACAAGTATAAGAATTACTCATGTGAAAAATGCAAACTCCATCATTCTTTGTTAAAATATTTACTGATAATGGTTCTTTTCATTAAACTATTTTGGTCTTCAGTGCTGTAGCAGGGTGTCGAGGATCCGTATATTCAACCAATACTGCACGAAGTTATTGTTAATTGTCACGGCTTGTTTATTGTACGTGTTCCATACCACTAGTATTCCTACAAAGCAGGCAAACCTTTTATTCCTAGGAAGCAAGCAAAGCAGCATTACTTACCCTAAGATACAGACCAGGCAGATGTATGGCCCCCAGGTGCAGGGGAGCTGG
>JANIJG010019761.1:85332-97962 GCA_024611175.1 Megaceryle torquata | reverse complement strand
AGCACGCCCATGAGGGCTGTAGGCTCTGCCGCTCCTCGTTGCGTCTCTGGGTCCCCCAGTGTCGAGGAAACCTCCTGTTCAAAAGAAAAACGTAAGTGCTGCAGAACCATCAGTGCTGGACCCGGTCTCGCTGCCTGCGATACGGTATTGAATATCCCGTTGGCTGTTTTGTTTGGTGTCCTGGCTGTTACCCCTCCGAGCTTCTTGTGAAAATTAACCCTATCCTAGCAGAACCCAGGACATTAACCACTATATTCTATACTATCCACTATCTATCTATCTACTACCCACTATCTATACTGACCACTATATTCTGTACTATCTGTGTCATGCCCAGCAGAGTTATTAACATCATACAATTTACTTCACTGGCTTTTCTCACCCCAAATTAAATCTGCTTGAGCTACACATCAGACTTCTCCATTGTCCCACATCGCCCACCAGGTGCAAGATGGTCCTTGAGCAAAAACAATCCCATGGATGGGCTTGCCTTTGCCTGAAGCAGGACTAATTCTGACAGTCTTTCTTAATGTATTCTTTATGTGCACTATGGGGACTTTATCATCTTCTACAGTATGTGGGAGTTTGGATTGAGCAGGGCCAGCTCGACTGGCAGGTCCTCCAGTGTTAACTAACCAGGTGACCTTTGAGAAATGTGTGTCCCAGTTTTTTAAGCTCCCATGCCTCGTTGCTTTCAGTGTGCTTTTAAACAGTCCATTGTACTGTTGAATTTTCCTGAAGCCTGGTGTGTGTTAGGGGATGTGATAGACCCACTTGATGCCATGCTCTTCTGATCAGGTGTTTATGAGGCAGTTTTGGAAATGAGTCCTGTTGTCTGACTCAATTCTTTCAGGGATACCATGTCACTACAAGACTTGCTTTTCAAGGCCCAGGATGGTGTTCCAGGAAGTGGCATGGGGCACTGAATATGTTTCCAGCCATTCAGGGCTTGTTTCCACCATTGTAAGCACATGGCACTTGCTCTAGTGGGTTTGTGGGAGTGTGATATAGTCAGTCTCCCAGGCCTCTCCGTATTTATATTTCAGTCATCATCCTTCATACCACAGAGGCTCTATCTGTGTGGCTTGCATGATTGCATCATGCATTTCACATTTGTGTTTAACCTGAACAATAATGTCCATAGTCAAGTGAACCCCTTGATCTTGAGCCCCCATCTCTATATTGCATGTCTTCCTTGGTGACCTCAGGTGTCAAGGGCCCACCAGCCTATAAATAAACTACCCTTACGTTGCCAGTGCAAATCCACCTGAGCCACTTCAGTCTTAGCAGCCTGTTCCACTCACTGGTTGTATTGATATCCTTCAGTGGCCTGACTCTTGGGTACATGGGTACACATGACGTACCTTACCACCAGGTTTTCCACCTGAACAACAATACCTTGCCAATATCCAGCAGCCCAGATGGGTTTGCCTCTGCACTGCCCATTGCTCTGCTTCCATTGCTGCAACCACCCCTAAGGCCATTTGCCACCATTTGTCAGTCAGTATAGAGATAGAACATCAGCCACTTTTCCCACTCTGCAATATCTAAAGACAGCTGAATGGTTCACCTCTGCAAACAGACTTCATTCACCTTTTCCTTCAACAGCTTCAGTGACTCATCATGTGGGACTCCACACAGCAGTCTTCCACCATCGGTATTTTCCCACAATGTGACAGAATCCATCAGTGAACAGGGCAGTATCACTTCTCATTATCTGGTAGCCTTTTAGATGGCAGGGCCTCTTCAGCATATGTTACCTCCTCCTCTGGTGACATCCCAAAAACTTTGCCCTCTAGACAGTTTGTGATTTCTTCCAAGATTCCTGGGCGGTTGGAGCTCCCTGTTCAAGCACCTTGTGTTATCATCACAATCTGCTTGGTCCAGATGACATCAGTAAAGGAGCCCCTCTGTTTGAATATCCAGCCCAGCACTGGAAGTTGGGGTGCCAGGAGGAGCTCTGTCTCAGTACCAACCACTTCTGAGGTAGCTCAAACTCCTTCATATGCTGCCAGTATCTCTTTTACAGTTGGTGTATAGTTGGCCTTATATCCTTTGTATTCCTGACTCCAAAATCCTAGGGATCAGTCTCAGGTCTCCCTGGCCACTTTCTGTCAGAGGCTCCAGACGAGATCATACTTCCTGGCTGCACATTTTTAATACCTTGTCCTGCCTGGACTGGCCTAAGGGCTACTGCACGTGCAATCTCCCATTTAATTTGTTCAAAGGCTTGTTGCTGCTCAGGGTGACATGAATCCTAATTTAAAATGATTCTTCTTAGAGATCACTTCATAGGGCTTACAGCTGGACCATAGACTGGGTTATGAGTTCTCTGGAAACCCACAATGCCCAGGAAAGCCTTTGTTTCATTTTTACTGGTAGGTGGAGAAATAGATGCTATCTTTTGATCACATCCATTGGGATCTGGAGATGCCAGTCTTGCTATATTTTTCCTAAAATGTGGATCTCCTGTGCAAGTCCCTTAACCTTACTTTGTTTTATGGCAGAAGTGATCTTCGTAAGGATTTTAATTATTTTCTTCCCTTTCTCAAAATCTTCTGCTGTGTCATCCCATAAGATGATGTCATCAATGTACTGAATGTATTTCAGCTCTTCTGGAGATTCATCCTGTTCCAGTGCAGTCTGGATCAATCCATGGAAAATGGTGGGGCTTTGTTTCTACCCCTGTGGCTGTCAATTCCAGGTGTACTGGATGCCCCTCCAAGTGAAATCAAACAGCAGCCAGAACTCTCCTGCCAAACAGATTGAGAGAAAAATGCATTAGCATATCAATCTTGGTGTACCACTTGTCTGCCTTGACTTCATTTTATAGAATCATAGTATCATACAGTCATAGAATGCCCTGGGTTGAAGCAACCTCCAAAGGTCATTTAGTGTAATCCGCCCTGCAATAAACAGGGACATCCTCAACTATATCAGGTTGCTCAGAGCCTCATCAAGCCTAACCTTGAGTGTCTCTAGGGATGGGACTGCCACTACCTCCCTAGGCAACCTGTTCCAGTGTTTCACCACCTTCATAGTAAAGAACTTCTTACTAATGTCCAGTCTAAATCTAATCTAAAAAAATTGCCACTCATCCTATTGCTACATGCCCTTGTAAACAGTCCCTCCCCATCTTTTTTCAGGTACTGGAAGGCCACTATAAGGTCTCCCCAGAGCATTCTGTTCTCCAGGCTGAACAACCCCAACATGACAATGGTGCACACACATAGCAGCTTAACCTTGTGACCAGTGGTATATCATAAGTCAACAACATCCAGTGGAGCAACATGATCTTTCTGATCTATTTCTCAGAGATGATAAACATCACCACAGGGAATACACTGTGTACACGAGGGTTTGTATAACACCATCATGGGAACAAATGGACCAACACTGTAAACATGCACTATTTAACTAATAGAAAAAGTGCATGTAACAAAACTGGTTTTAAAATCTTTGGTTGTGTTTGTTGTTATCTCAACTCTTTGAGCCCCATGTTGACCACAAAAAAGTACTGTCATAGTTTAGGCCCAGCTGACAAATAAGTACTATGTAGCCACTCACTCATTGCCTGCAAATATACAAGCTTTCACTGTTTCTATCAATTTTGAAGCTGCAAAGATGTGGTTTAAAGATGCAGTATTTGTCATTTGACTATGTAAGTAGGCTCTACAGTACACCAGTATTTGTATCTCATATGTAAGAAGTGGATTATATTTCTGAGAAAAAAGAGATTACCCTACTGAGATCAAATACCAGAGAATATCAATGAGATTCCATGTTTCATTTTTATATATTGCACAGTAGACTTATCAAGCAAGTGTAATGGAGAAATAAACGGAATTTTTAGACACTAAATTATTTCCTTTTATTCTCATCTATTTACTTATGATGATGATTTAATTTAATCAGAATTAAGTAGAATTTGCTTTAATATCTCTGCAACATGCTGTGTTTCAAAGGCTAAAATTTATCTGCCAAGATCATTCCCACTAACTATCTGCCACAGAACAATGCTTTTTTTCTGACCTCATCTAACTTGTGGATATGGATCTTTATGTTCAAAGAAAGCATAAACAGAACTTTGAATCAAGAGTTAACATCAAGGGCTAATGACTCAGTAGATCTGTAATCTAGATACAGTGAGTTGCAGAAGGTAAAAATTATCTATATATATTTTACAGTCTTACTTGGCTCTCCCTAAGCTCTTTTGCTTCAAAGAGATGTTTGTGTTGTAGAGACTTCTTGATTTATTGCTTCATAAAGTATAGTATGTGGTTAAAAATGTAGGACCCTTTATATGAGATCAGTCTCCAATGACTAGTTCAGCTGTGAACATTTTCATATGGAGCTTGCAAACACAGAAGTGAAAGCAATTTAATGCAAAATTAGGCTGCTATTTAGAACATAGTCTCTTATAATAGCTTCATAAATCTTTTGTCTGAATGCAAAGTCAAAAGAGTGGTTCTGATACTTTCAACAGGTTGTCTTTTTATTTCCAAGCCATTCCTTCCTCCAAAAATTTCTATTGAACACAGTAATAAGAAGTCCCTGTACAGGAATTCTAGTAGTAGATCACCTAAAAAGGTTTATTTGTTTTTTGTTTTGTTTTGTTTTGTTTGTTTGTTTGATTTTTGTTGGTGGTTTGTTTTGTTTTGTTTTGTTTTTTTTCCCCATTAATAGAGGGTTTTTTCCCTCATTTGGAACTCTTATTGCCACAGGTCACCTGTGGAAGATATTTTTCTCAGGCTGTCTGTGGGCCCTGTACACTCCTATTATAGTATTTGATGACATCTGAGTAATTAATATAGAGAGACTTCAGACCATTGAGGTTATTAAAATTCGTAAGTATTATTATATTCGGAGTAAAACATTGATTTTCTTTCTTTACATTTTGCTGAATAATACAAGACCCACACAGAGCAGTGAATGGTAAAATTTCTGAGAACAGTTCTTTCTGAAAAGGATTTCTTTATTCTTGTGCCTCACAAACATTCAGGATTTTTCATTATAGTCTTAGTTAAATAAATTAAATATCAGTACATAATCAGAAATATTTATTATTTCAAGGTGGAGTCAGAATGTATTAGCAGCTTCTGGTAACTTTGAGATTGCTGGATCAGAAGTCCAGTTTCACCACAATAAATTCTTCGCAACCTTTTCTCAAACTGTTTGATAAAGTAGTTATGAAATAAGCATCTGCCTTCATGACATAAATGAGAATAATCCACACTGTGACTCTTGGTTCTAAATGCATATCTTCCATTGATGGTATTATAGGATCAGAATAGTTTTGGCTGGAACAGACCTTCAGGATCCTCAAGTCCAACATTATTCCTGTCAAAAACCACTAAACCATGTCCCTAAGCAGCACAACATCTACCTGTCTCTTAAACACCTCCAAAGATGGTGACTCCACCACCTCCCTGCGCAGGCTATTCCAATGCCTGACAACCCTTTTAGTAAATAAATTCTTCCTAATATTCAGCCTGAACCTCCCCTCGTTCAACTTCAGGCCATTTCCTCTTGTTTTGTCACTTGTCACTAGGGAGAACAGACCAACTCCTGCCTCACTACAACTTCCCTTCAGGTAGTTGTATAGAGCAATAAGGTCTCCCCTCAGCCTTCTTTTCTCAAGGCTAAACAGCCCCAGATCCTTTAGCCTTTCCTCATAAGAGACATGCTCCAAACCCTTTACTAGCTCCATAGCCCACCTCTGTACCCTCTCCAGCACATCAGTGTTCTTCCTGTAGAGAGGGACCCAAAACTAGAGACAGTATTCAAGGTGCAGTCTCACCAAATCTGAGTACAAAGGAATGATCACCTCCCTACTGCTGCTGACTACACTATGTCTGATGCAGGCCAGGACTGATATATATTCTACATAGAAAACTTTATGCATGTAACTGTAGTCTAAAATTAATTAAAAACCTGTTTATTTAACACAGTTGAAATAACCTGTTAAGTAACCCAAGAGTTAATTCTGTATTTCCACCTGAGAAATTGCACTGTCTCTTTCCTTTATAATGATAGATAGCTGAAGTTATCAAAAAGGACAAAACACATTATCATGGGTACAATAGAACTGGCATGTCATTAAAGTGCTCCTCATCAGCTAATTTGGGAACTGATTGAATAAATGCTGCAAAAATCTTTTCCACCTCAAAGGAATGAAAGTTAATTCTATAGCTGCTGTAGATAGACTCATGACTAATTGGAATAGGCAATAATGATCAGGTGTACCATTTTATAGAGCCTACTGAGATAATAGGCAGCTTTTATATTGTTATTTTCAAGCCATGCCAATCTCCCTCTCTGCTGTACTTTCTCATCTGTATCACTATGCAGACATCTTGGCTGGTGAGTGCCTATCTATTTGTTTATAAGTTATTTGTGTTTACTCCTTCATGTATTTCTACAGTATGGTTGTTAAGTTTTTGGGATGCTTGATGTTGCATTTTTCTTTCTTTCATTCAGGGGTTTTCTTTCTTCAGTTATTCACTCTTATTGTAGCTGCACCCTTGTAGCCTGATTTTACATGTTGAGAATGGTAACTGAAGTCAGTGGAAGTTCAGAGTACTTAAAGGCTATATTATATTATGAAAGGCTCATGGTTTAAATCTGAGGGTAAAAAGACAATTAATGTGCTTTATTAAAAAAAAAAAAAAAAAAGTGGAGAAATCACACCAACAAATGCTTCCTCAAAACATCTATGAAAACAGTGACTTTAAAGGAAATGTATTAGCATTATTTACCTGGAAAAAAAAAAACAAACCCAAAACCAAAAAACACCACAATTCTTTTCGTTTAGAGACCCCAAAAAGGTCTTGGCATTTTGTATTACTTATTGGTTGTGGGGTTTTTTGTTTTGGTTTGTTTTGGTTTTTTTCCCCAAGAAGAATAACAAATCTTATACAATTTTTATTTATTTCTTATGGTCCATGTGACTGTAAACTTCATCTACATTTCATACTTCCAAACAATAAAGATTCCCATAATAGGAAGATTTTTTCCCCTGGCTTTTTTAACACTTTCATGACCCAAACCATCATGCAAAAATAATTCCAAGAAGTAGTTTTATTTAGAGTAGACTCCAACTATACAGTGAAAGCAACTCTTGTACAGCATATTTCAAACGTATTTCAGCAGATCTATAATAAATATTAATAGTTAATAATAGTAATAATAGTAATAATTTTCTGAAATTATGACTGAATTTCAAATCTATCACTAAAACTAGTTTGCTTATCAGGTACTTTTAGACATGATGTAAAGAATGCCATCACAGACTCATAGGACATTTCCACTGATAAGAGACACCGAGTGTCCATGCTTTCAAGACTGCTCCTGCACTTATGCAAACAACTGCTTTGTGTAAAAAATATATTAACAGTAACAGAACTTAATCAATTCAATTCAATTATAGGAAATAGACCTTCTTTTGTCCTTTTTTTTTTTTTTTTTCCTCCATAGTTCCCAGTGAATCAGTTTAAGATAACTGTTTTCTGAATAATTGTAGTTGGACCTGAAAAGTTTTGTTACATATCATATCCACTTCTGCCCCTAATATTCTGAGATAGTATTTGAAACCAAGGATTAGCTGTTGATATAAATGTCAATCAGTGTACTGACTTTCCAATTTACACTTTTTTTTTTAATAGAATAGCTAACCCCAGAAAGAAAAACTATGTAGTGCAATATGAAAGAACTAAAGCCAAACCAAAACTTTTGTATAACTGGTGAGAAAATCTCATGTTTTACCTGAAAAACTTTCTTAAAGAAGCTATGAAAGAAGTTTCATTTTCTGTTAAAAGAAAAGTAAGGACCCCATCTGGTCCTTCTTTCTATTAAAGAAAGCAGTGCCAGGTGAAGAATACATATATTAATATTAGGTTGACAAGCTTTTTCATTTAAAATACATACAAATAACAAATATTTAAATACTCAATTCAAATGAGATTGGAGTGAGGTCTTGAAATAAAGTCATATAATGGCATTACACTAATGTGGGCTACAATGCCTGTCTTCATCAAATTATTTTATTCCAAGGCCAGCTATAACTTCTGCAGGAAAGGCGATTTAAAAGTACAGCTTGAGTTTTGGCAATTTCAGAACACTTTCAAATCACAGGCAAATAGGATTGCATATCCTCTTTGAAAACTTGTAGGAACTGCCTAATTGGTAAAATTAATATATCTTATATTTTTCTTTATGATGACTTGAAAAGTCAAGGACTGTTTCTAGTTCTCTTAGATGGCAAAGAAAAAAAAAAAAAAGGCAATTTGGGGAAGGAAAAGTTCCAACCACAACCAAAGCCAACCCCGTGAACAGGACAATGTCCTTTTTTACATTAAGAAGTGATGGATTTTGGTAGAGGTTGTCACAGATGTCTCTTCTTTGTGTGCCTTTTTTTAATAAAGAAATTGTAATCAGTTCCATTTTATTAAAATTAAAAGTTTAAATTTAATTACTTTGACATATCAAAAAGTGAAATAAATGAGTAGCTATGTATAACTATACATATTCTCTCCAAGCAAATGGATCTATAAATAAGTTTAACCACCTTCTAATTATTTAAAAATAGAAATGACAAATGTTCCTGTTGCTTCTAGGGTATAAGGGTAATAGTTGACATATATATATATATAGGTTAGCTGCACAATTTCTTTAGAGTAGAATTTGGCAAGAGATTAAAGCACTTGAACTCTAATGTCTGTATGTTAATGTCTACATGTGGAAAGTGTCTAATCTCTCATGAGGCCAATATAATGCCAGCCTATACACTAAATTGAGCCTAGAAAACCATTTAGCTGATCAGCCAGACAGTAGCAATGCAATTCACCTGCTTAAGCATATCCTGGGGTATCTGTGAATGGAATTGTCAGATAATATTGAAACAAAGTTGCTGTTTTGGAGCAAGAGGTCAATTAACTGAGTGAAACAGATACGTTGTGTGCATACACATATAATTTAAGTGTCTTGGTCTCCTTTTGGTCTTCAATCCAGCATTGGGGCTGAATTCAGCAGTTCAGTTGCTTCAATATATGTGTCCAGAGCTATATAAGATATCCTAGGGCATACAAACAATTCCAACATAGTTGGCAGACCTAACTCATAAAGCCTACAGAAAATGTTTTCCCTTCTGCAATGAGACATAAACTGTTTTAAAGTGCCTATGTATCACGATATTCCTGTGTTTAAACAATCCCTTCTGGATCAGCAGCTGGATTGCCTGTGGGTTGGAATATCCCAAATGATCTTAGGCACCCAGGTATGGCAAGTTGAATCAAAATGTACATGCCTCTAAGAGCTTCAAAATCACGTCTGGGTATAGTTTTTCTGCCACAGTTCACTTGCTGAAGGACTAAGAATGACTAAGAGTACTTATATAGGTGTCAACAAAAATACTGTCCTTTGCAAGCTTCTCTATGCATATGTTTAAAGAAGGAAAATGTTACTAAAGCATAATTTTTATTCAGAATGATAGAACATAGGCTGTTGTAAGACCAAAGAAAACTTTCATTGCAGGGGACTTTACAATTGCAACTATTAGAAGTTCTCTACTACTTCATTACTTAGAAATAAAAAGGATACTTGGGGCTACTACAACTTTTCCATGATGGCTATTTGTACAAGTCTTGGTATAAAGGAAGCTGTTCCCCAGAATTATTCAGGTGTGGGTGACTAGGTATTTCTCCTGGGTTAGATGTTTTATTAAAAAGTAATGGTGAAGGAAGTATATTGTAAACTATGTTTTCTATGAAATGCAATATTCCATACAAGTAAAATGTAAAGTTTAATTTGAATGTTGAAGGAAGGTGAACAAACTCAAGTATAAAATTTTAGAAAATATTTTCATGAACTGATTTTTAGTTTATAAAGATGCTGCTGCTTGTACCATTAGAACTACCAAAAAGGATGTGATCCCAGAACATAAGACTCAAATAATGAATTCTGTCCAGAATACAGTGCTGATGCTTAGGGACCATCAATCAAGGTTTTTTCCTCTTTTCAAATATCCCAAAGTAGAATGCACATGAGTTGAAATGTCAAAATAGCAAAAATCTGTCTTTCATTTGACTGAAAATTAATTTAATCAATTTCCATTATTTAGTTTCTTTGTGAAACATGAAAGAAGAATACTTCTAGTTATTTGCAAACAGAAGCAGTCTTCAGTTTTAAAATTAGGTAAATGAGTATTCTTTGATTTATTTTTGTTTCCTAAATGGTTCTGTCATGTTTTTGCTCATGTTCTTCAAGCATTTCACTGTTGTGAAATAACAAAACCTGGGGAAATCTGAGTCTGACAAACTGCTACTATCTCTTTTCTTTTTTTTTTTTCCCTTGCTGGATTTAAATAATACTATGCAATCAAAATCAAAGGAGGTTGCTTAATAAATGTTGAATGGATTATGCAGTCTGTCTTAATGTTTAGTATCTCAGTGGCTGTCAAACTGTCTCAATTAATTGATTCTATTTTTACATAGATATAATGTTTGTCTTCTGCTTGAAATGGTCTGATTAATAAGTTTCTGTCACTTCCCAAAGTTCATCAAATAGATAGATTCAGCAATGCATCTCATGATAACCACTATCTTTAGTGACTGCAGTCTGTAGAACCAGTGCTAAGTATGAGTTATTCCCAGTTACTCATCCATGAATATAAATAATTTTCAAGATATAGTGTCATTAATATGTGATTTCAAAACCGATTCATTACAATAACTTTGGCAGTTAGAAGTTCACCTCTACTGAGCTTTTCAGCTGAACAGTGGCAACCATTGCAGAGAAAAGAAAAATACTAAATACAGTTAATAACTTTCAAAATTTCAAATTACTATCTATTTTATAACTTACTATCTTCTAGTAAACAGGAGGAAAGTGCCTCTAAGGGTTTTAATGGCTGTATGTTACCAGACTTGAGTTTCATCTGTAAGAACCCATTTGTCAGTCCTTGCACTTACCTGTGTGAAAAGACTTTGTATATTCTGTGAGTATTCTTTAGGGCACAATGGCATGTAGGACATGTTTTTCCATATCTCCTGAAGAGCTGTATTACATTCTAAGTTCTTGAAAAGCTGTATATTTTGTGCAGCTCTCAGTGTGTTGCCTGAGATATCTGCTCATCTGAGTACTACAGTTTTTCAGTTATAACTTCCCTGCTGTGTGATTTAAGTATCTCAAATCCCTGGATTTACAATTATCCTGTAGAAAACACACTTGTACTATTTTTTTTCTTCTTCTTTATTTTTTTTCTTTTCCTGTGTTTGTGAATTCAAAATACAGTTAAATAAACTCAAAAGCAAACATCCATGTATACAACTGGTAGAACTGTGGTAGAAGATAGGAAGGCATCAGTCATGCAGTTATTTTCATTTTGTCTTGCAGTCATTATCTTGGCCATAATTGAATACTCATGTACATTTGTAGTGGGCTGAACTTCATTTGCTGACAGATAGAATTGTAGAATCATTATGGTTGGAAAGGACCTCTAGGATCAAGACCAACCTTCATCCTAACATCTCTCTATCCACTAGACCACAGCCTCAAGTACTATGTCTACTTATTTTTTAAACACCTCCAGGGATGGTGACTTCACCACTTCCCTAGGCAGTCTGTTCCAGTGCCTAACCACTCTCTCAATAAAGAATTTCTTCCTCATATCCAATCTAAACCTCCCCTGATGCAACTTGAGGCCATTTCCTCTCATTTTATCATTAGTAAACTGGGAGAAGAGACCAACACCAGCCTCCCTACAACCTCCTTTTAGGTAGTTGTAGAGAGCAATAAGGTCTCTTCTCAGTCTCCTTTTCTCTAGACTAAACAACTCCAGTTGCCTCAGCA
Source organism: Megaceryle torquata (assembly GCA_024611175.1). Taxonomy (NCBI): domain Eukaryota; kingdom Metazoa; phylum Chordata; class Aves; order Coraciiformes; family Cerylidae; genus Megaceryle; species Megaceryle torquata. The sequence goes on along the minus strand of JANIJG010019761.1, from coordinate 86,115 downwards.
GCTCTCCTCATAAGGCATGCTTTCCAGACCCCTCACCAGCTTCGTTGCCCTTCTTGGGACCAAATACAGCACCTCAATGACCTTTTTGTAGTGTGGTGCCCAAAACTGGACACGGTACTCAAGTGCAGTCTCACGAGTGCCAAGTACAGGAGCACAATGACCTCCCTACTCCTGCTGGGCACACCATACAGGCCAGGATGCTGTTGGCCTTCTTGGCCACCTGGGCACACTGCTGGCTCGTGTTTAGCTGTCTGTCTACCAGTACCCCCAGGTCCTTTTCCACCAGGCAGCTTTTGTGCCACTCCTCCCCAATCCTTTAGCATTGCTTGGGGTTGCTGTGACCCAAATGCATGACTTGGCACTTGTCTTTGTTAAACCTCATAGAATTGACCTCAGCCCATTGCTCCAGCCTGTCCAAATCACTCTGCAGAGCCCTCCCACCCTCAAGCAGATTGACACTCCCACTTAATTTCATGTCATCTGTAAATTTACTGAGGGTGCATTTGATCCCCTCATCTAGGTCATTGATATTCTTAATAGTAGGTCCAGATTGCTCAAGAAAAAAGGTTGAGAATAATAAAAAAAATTGCAAGTGTCAGATTTCTTGTCTCAGCTCTCTGACAAATGTTAATGTAGGTTTTGAGCTAGCTGACATATGGTATAACTTCAGTGTCTGCTTCTTCTTCCTGTGTTTTGTTTGGTTGTTTTTGTTTGGTTGTGTTTTGGGTTTTTTTTTTTCTGTTTCATTTGGGTTGGGTTTTTTTGTTTGTTTTTGGGGTTTTT
>JANIJG010019761.1:25988-59983 GCA_024611175.1 Megaceryle torquata | reverse complement strand
TATTTTTGATCTTTTGGTGTTGATTTCTTCAATAAAAATTATACCTCAATTTCCCAGTGAACCTCTGGAATTTTCTTTATACTTTCATAGTTTCTAGACAGAATGAGACCTGTTTTAAATAGCTGTGAAAACCACCAGAACAAATTACAGTGCAGTGATGTGCTTTGCCTTGTCTGCTTCACATCTGCTGTATCACTAACATTGGTCTCATGGAAATCAACACTCCAAGTGGATATGATGGGACTTGGTTCTTGTGTAAATCCATCCTTCCTAGACATTCTTTAAAAATGTAGGAAAGATGTTTGAAATAAGTGGAAAGAATTTGTGGTATTTCCGTGATGCATAACACTTTCAGTCAGGGGTTTGAATTATAATTGTCTCTTAGAGTAAACTTAGAAAAGAAAATTAATAAAAGCAATTGATAACATTTAAAAGACAGAAGAAACTGTTATTTTCTAGCTCTTAAGTGATGCTGAATGTAATTTCCCATTAAAGAGATTATAATTTTTATTCTGATAAATTTTATTATAAAGAAAGTAATCAGGTCTTTATATGAAAACATCAACAAGTAAATAATCCACCATGTCTCTTGACTATTCTTTCCTATGGTTAATATGACCACTGTTAAATATGTAGTCTTGTCTTCTCAGTTGTATTAGTTTGGTTTGATCTTTCTGTGTCCAGTAGCACTATTATGTTTTTACTCAACAGAGTAAAAAGCTTTTTGTTAACCTTATTATTTCCCTTTTTGAAGCAACAATTTACCTCAATATTGTAGATGAACTAAGGATGTTGAGTTCTTTAAATCTCTCTTTGGAACTAATTTTCATCAATTACTGCATTATTATTGTGAGTTGATGACATTTGAAACTTTCCATGACCACTTGCATGATTTTAGCTGTCTTAAAGTATTGGACTAACTAGTAGTGGATCTACAGCCAGAAGTACATTTTTTCCCACGTATTTATTTTTTTCTACTGCTTTTTTCTAAAGGAAAATAAAATGAACATTTAGGACATTTGTTGGATAAGTCATGTTAAATTGTATGATGGACCTTATGCACATAAATAATTTGTCTTAACCATCTGCCATGGCTGCTATAGGTAGAATATGCATGTTAATTTATCTGTTTTATTTCCTGTGCGTTTTGTTCTTTCACATTGTGTGTTTCTCCCTCACTTTGATCCTGTAATTCAAGACTTCCCCACACCCTATCAGTACAGTCATTGCAGTATTGGAAAGCTATTTTAGTCTTTTATTTTGACTTGCTTAGTTTTGAGTAGGAGCATATTAAACTGTTAATTAAACTATTTTCACAGAACTTTTGTTTAATATAATTGATTTACATTTCAAGAACACTTAGCTATGAGGTAAAATCAGTAGAATTCTACAAGGAAATAAGCTCTCTGTGTATGTTTATGAAGTAGGAGGGACTAAATTTTCTTCTATCAAAAGTACGTTTCCTTTGGGCTTATTTTCATATGTGATTCTTGATTGTGAAAAGGTCCCTTTTTGGAAATTAACTTAAACCATCTTTTTCCAGTCTGATTTTCAGTCTGTCTCAAAACTTGAGTCCATTAATGTATCTTGCATCAGCAGCCAAGATATAAAATACCCAACAACTTTAATCACTTGCCTGTTTTTTCCAATTTCTAAATTTAGGTTGTTTGATCAAAAAGGAGAATTTTTATCCAATAAAAGCTATAATAATGAAATCAGTATTTGACATCTATTCTTCCCATGCACTTAATATATATTTAGCCTCTCTCAAAAAAAACTTCGATTTCTTCACATGTATACTTTTATCCTTGTACTAAAATGATAAGGTATCCTTCATTAGCTTAATATTAGTCTATAAGAAAATAATGGGAGAAAACATTCAGAATGTTTCCTTGTCAATATAGCATGTACATCCTCTAAAACCTAGCTGCTTAAAATAGCTGCTCCTGTAATGTCTCTTTAAAATTCTTAATCAAAATAATTTGGCATATATCTCGAGTTTAGCACATCCTTATGGTGTTTCTTACATCTTATGATGGTTCTTACATTTTAAGAACCTTGAAGCTTTTTATTTTTCAGTGTTTGACATTATGAAATATATTTGCATTTATCATTAAAACTTCCACCACATATAGGCAACATACATTCTTAAGAGACATTGGCCATCTTTTCTGTTTTGGTGTCACAAAATATTTCTTTTTCTCAAAATTTTCTCAAAAAGAAGTTGACATATTTATATACATGAATATATGTATCTAAAAGAAGTGCATTTACCAAGATTACAGAACTGGACCCTAGGATAAAGGTCTGTCTTCAAGACCCTCAGTCCAAAGTTTAGGTACAATTTCTCACTGCTGACAGAGTGAGACGTTAGACAAGAAATCAGATTACATATGGATTTTTCTTAACACAAGGGCCTTCTTTCAAAAAAATCTTTCTACTAAGACACCATATAGGAACCCTTGATTTTTGAACATTTTCAGAAGAAACAAGAAAGAGCTCGTTAAAGGTGGAAACTTGTACTTTGTTCCAGTCAGGCTATTACAGGTAATATTCCTTTTTTGAGTGTCTAGTGAAATTTCTGTGTTGCTAAGAAGGCTCAGGCATAGATGCTTCATGATGTCAGCACTACACAGAAGCCAACCTAGTAACAGCTGTTTATTCTTCAACTCTTGTTTTTGGCATGGTGTTATCCTCCCTAGAATTATTCCATATACTATATTTGTGGTTGAAAAGAAGCATGTCATCTTGGTACACATTTCTATACGTGTCACTGTTTTCCCCCAAGTTACCTGCAAAATAAGACGAAATTTAATTTACATGTTGACATATTTTCAAAGTAAAGAACATTCTTCTGGACCAGTTTACATTCCCCCAGACTTTGTAGCTACTCTGTCAAGAATTATGTTACTCTTACTCAATGCCAGGTCTTCCACAGTCCTTGTTCAAAGGCACCACTATCCTGAGGCCACTGAACTTCTAAAACAGTTGTTTTCTATGGTGTTATGATATAATGAAACTGATGCATTTTCAGTGAAATCTGTATTTTCCAATGTAAAAATATGCATTTGGAAATTGTTGGAGAAATGCTAGGTTTCTCTAATCTCTAAGCCAGCTAATAACAATATAGAAGGAATGGCAGAATGTGGACATAAGAATTTAAGAGTATATGCATGAGTGATGGAGATACGCAGGTTTCAAGGAAACATGAATAACCTGCATGAAATCACAAAATCAATTAGGCTCATTATTTTATATTTGTCACAGATTAAAAACATTCACATGGTCAGTGTTTGCATGGGGAAATATTAGAGACATTAAATACTGGGCTGACAGTGTTACCACACTTGCAGTTTCTTCATTATCTACCATGCAAGAGAAGAGTCCATTCAAATTCAGCTGTGTAATGGGTAACAGACAAATTATCAGTGTAAAAGATGTGGTTTAGAGATGTTTTCAGGCCAAACTTCAGATTTAATTTCTCTACAAAGCCTGAAAAGACAGTCAAATACTGACTTCTGAATAGGATTTTCTGATGAATATTTTGATCATCCCACTGAGTGGCACTATGGAAATATTAATGGAGAAGAACCATAAATCAGCTTTTGACATGATAATTGAACATCTATAGTTGAAGTGGCATTCAAACAAGGAACTAATTGGATCTCATTTTATGATTTTTCAGACAATCCTTATGACTACTGCTCAGTGGGTTCTGTGATAGTGTATACTCCTAGTGCAAGCTCTGTTCATATTTTCCAGAACTGTGGAGGACATCTTCAGGCATCGAAGACCTAGTGCTTGCTGAATGTGTTTTGTTACAATATATCATATATTGATAGCACAAAGGAGCTAAGGCAGTCTGTCACAGCAAGGGGCCAACTAAGTGACATACCGAAGCTTAATGGAAAACAAATGGCCGTGCGTCTTTTTAAACTTGCAGATCCTGCGTCAGCTTATACACACAGAGCAAGAAGGATTTCTGTAAAAATCTCTTGTGACACAAATTTATCTTGGGGCTGTACCATTTGTTCACTTGTACAGCATGCAGAGATTTCCAGCACAGGGAGCAGGTGGAAGGTCTAACAATGACAGGCAGTACTTTGCTGAATGGTAGAAAAAGGAAGCCGACTGATTATGAACCTACAGCTTTTTCAGGTAGCCATATAGTAGAAACATTTATGCCTGCTGTGAAGCTTTATGGAGCTATAATACTGATTAGCAGGGAAGATTTTGTAAGCTGCTAGTGAGAGAAACACTGGGATTGTGTATTAGACTTTCCAGAATACACTTCAGGCAGGGAATACAGAAACAGTAGAGAGTTGGATTATTCCATTGAGATGATTTAAACTAGAGATCCTATGGAAAATTGCAATGCCTCTGTGAAAGTCAAGAAGTGGGTAGCTGAGAAGGAAAGCTTGGAAGGAATGTATGTGTCCTTGATTTATCAAAACATTTGTAGAATACCCTTCATAAACTAAAGTGAATGGTAAAATTGAGAATTATTATTTTTCATATTCTCATAACTAGTAAACATTTAGAAAGAATTCATTATAAAATAGGCCATACTGAAGCAGGAGAAAACCTGGAGATAGCTAAAGATCTATTTACTGGTCCCACACAGGGGGTCAGCAAAACCACCACCTTAGACTTCCACAGAACAGACTTTGGCCTGTTTAGGAGACTGGCAAAGTCTCTAAAGGGAAAAGGAGTCTAGGAAGGCTGGACATTCTTCAAGAAGAAAATCTTAAAGATGTAGGAGCAGGCCATCCCTATGTGCCAAAAAAATGAGCTGGGGGGAATAAGACCAGCCTGGCTGATAAGAGAGTTTTTACTGTAACTCAGAAAGCAAAAAGAGTTTATGACCTTTGGAAGAAGGGGAGGAAACTCAGGAGAACTGCAAGGATGTCATAAGATTATATAGGGAGAAAATTAGAAGGACCAAAGCCCATCTAGAACTTAATCTGGATACTGCTGTAAAAGGCAATTAAAAATGTTTCTATAAACACATTAGCATCAAGAGGAGGACCAAGGAGAATCTCCATCCTGTATTGGATGCAGAAGAAAACATAGTGACACGGGATGAGGAAAAGGCTGAGGTACTGAATGCTGCCTTTGCCTCAGTCTCTAATAGTAAGACCAGTTGCCTCAGCCCCCTGAGCCAGAAGACAGGAATGGGGATCAGAATGAAACCCGATAATCCAGAAGGAAATGTTTAGTGACCTGCTACACCACTTAGAGACACACAAGGCTATGGGGCCAGATGGGATCCATCCAAGGGAACTGAGGGAGCTGGTGGAAGTGCTTACCAAACTACTTTCCATCATTTATCATCAGTCCTGTCTAACCATGGAGGTCCCAGTTGACCAGAAGTTAGGAAATAAGACACCCATCTTCAAGAAGAGCTGGAAGCTGGATCTGGGCAACTACAGGCCTGTCAGTCTGACCTCAGTGCCAGTGAAGGTTATCAGAGTATCTTGAGTACCATCACAAGTCTGAGGAATTGGAGTGGTTTAGTTTGGAGAGGAGGCTGAGGGGAGACGTTATTGCTCACTATGACTTGAAAGGCAGTTATAGTGGGGTGGAAGTCAGCCTCTTCTCCCAAGTAACAAGCAATAGGACAAGAGGAAATGACATAAAGTTTCACCTGGGGAGGTTTATATTGGATATTAGGAAAAATTTCTTCACTGAAAGGCTTATCAAGCATCAGAACAGGATGCCCAGAGAAGTGACCATCCCTGGAGGTATTTGTGTAGATGTATGTGTAGATGTATGTGGTGTAGATGTATGTGGTGCTTAGGAACATGGCTTATTGGTGGACTTGGCTGTGCTGGGTTTATGGTTGTGCTCAGTGATCTTAGTAGTACTCTCCTAATTGTGTATTTGGAGGAGAATCCAGAAAGACTGAGACAGTAGGGGAAAGCAAACAGATCACTTGATTAGATTCTGCAATGTGAATTAAAAAAAAGACTTTGTTTCAGGAGTACTCAATTTGAAGAAAATAAGAGCAATGAAAAAAAGCAAAAGGAAATTGATGAATTCTGCACTGCACTGAGATAAATTTGCCAGGCTCTTTCAAGAATAATTCTATTAATGTTATTGCAATGAAGTCACTGTTTCTTACTCAACTCTGCAATATATGTGAAGTGTCAATCTTTGTAATACATATTCCTCTTCCACTCTCAACATATAAAATACTGAAAATAATATTTTTGTTCCTGTACTGTAGCAGAATAAGAGAACTGTTCAAATTCATTCCCCTTTTAGTGACAGTGGGCTTCAGGCTGGGCAGGAAAGTTCCTGCTTGTGATCACCAGGTACTGGGCAATATGCTGTTCCTCTTCACATTGAAATATCTGTACTTTGGAAAAATCTGCAGTGAAAGGTAGCCAAGAGCTGAACTCAGCAAAGCAGCAGCCGCCGAAGCAGCTTGAGGAAGTACCAACTGATGATATCAGAATATTTTAGCTTTGAGTGGTAGCCAGTATTCAAGGCCTTGCAGCTTATTTAATGTGGTAAGAGAAAAAGTGAAGATACTCATGTATTTCAGTAATTGGGTAAAATAATTTTAGTCATCCAAGACATACATGAGGACTGTTACAAAAATATGCTAGGAAAAAGCAACAAGTACTGTTACAGAACAGCTTTCCTGTGATAAGGGTTATTCTCAAAGTATAATTATATTAGATCTAAAAGAAGGTAAATTAGATCAAGTATAATACTCTGTTAAGTGAGCTGCAATTAAGTAGTGAATAATTAACAGGAAAGATTCATCAGATATTAAGGTTTTAAATTGCTAGGTTTACTTTTGGAAGTGTATTGATTCTGTCAGTGTTAAAAGTATGTATGTAGCTGTTTTGGTTGATAGTCTTAAAATGTTTGGGTAGTACTTCCAGAACTCTTATATACACAAAACTCGATACCCTATTGCTTGTACTTTGTACAGTTATTTGCACCCATGGAACAAATATTTTTTAAAAAATACACAGGTGCAAGGAATATTTGAAAGACTGATTGGTTTATATGCTCTTATTTTAGTGATGTGTAATTGTGAAAAACACTGTATGAAATTACCATGAAAAAGCAAACCCTCAGATTTAATTTTCTTGAGCAATTTTGAGTACACCTGAGGTTGGAAGGGCAGTTTTCAAAAAAAACATCCTAGGAAACAAAACTCTGGAAAACAAAAAATCATTTAAAAATCATTCATTGCTATATGAATTGTAGCACACCATTCCTGCTGTAATGAGCTGCTGTGTATAATATGCTTTTACAATAGTAACAGCAGTAGAGCAATTCTTTGGGAGTTACTCTTTCTTTGAAATGAATATAAGCAGAATAAGATGGAGAAAATTTTCCTTTTGAGTTATAAAGAGGTAGAAATATAGAAAAAGCATAGTATAATTAAGTGACTCATGGCTTCAGAAAATAAAGCTGATACTACCAATTATTGTTTTCACTTTCAAAAATAACAATTTCAAGAGCTTTTTAACATTTTAAGGTCTACTTAGGTGCATTATTTCTACAATAGCTTGAAGAAGCACAAAGATGTGCTGAGATTTTATTACTATCATGGAGAGCACATGATGTGTCTTGGAGTGTAAAGAAAGTTCAGCCCAAGAGTTCTTCAGCTGAGACATTATCAACTGTGAGTAACAGTCATGTTCTGTAAGAAATCCTGAAGCTTCTGCCCAGAAAGATAGTACTCATCAAGGCCACAAACATCTATCTTATGTACAAGAACAGGAAAAAACCTTCCAAAAGAAAGTCACTTTCCCTGTACAGTAGAGGTGTAATTACTACAATTATAACAACATCTAAATATATCATAACACAGCTCATAATGTAACCCCATGCTTGTCTCCAGCCATGAAATCTGAAGCAGATTTGCAGACTTCTTGCATCTGCATTTGCCAGTGCTTTTTGGCCGTGATTTTCACATCTTTACTATTTCTTGTGTAAAAAAAACCCCTTCCTTTAATCAGTTTGACAAAAATACTCATTAACTTTGTTTGTTGGCCATTGTTTTTTCATTACCTAGTCAATGGGTCATAAAAGGTCTTTTTGAAGTTCTTCAGAATGTGGTCTTTTATATAAAGCTCCTTGCTGAAATTTATCTGACCTTAGTTATTTGTGAACATTTTGCTATAAACTCTTTATCTGAACTTTCCTAATAATATCAGCTCTTGGTTACCCACACATATACAAATGTTTTTAATATTTAATGTTCTGTTTATTTCAATGTCTTCTCTTCAATTAAGACAATTTACCAGTTTTTACTTTTATACTTTAAATGTCTTGAGCAAGAAAAATTAATAGAAGAATTAACTTTCTAGGATAACATTTTCAATGGCAGAATGGCAGCAGGTCTTGAATGTATCAAACCACTTTTATTTCGATACAAATATAGATGATGATGATTATTAATTTAAAGTAATCAATATGATTTTTAAAACACTGCATACTAATTTTTGGAAGAACTTTTCACAAACAATTCTGAATTTAATATATATCTACACTATATATGTATATAAGCATACAGAAATTTCTCTGATTGAAAGTAGTAGTAGTTTTCTAATATCCTTAAAAGACATACAGACTGCCCTAATGTCTCATTGCTTCATTGCTACTTTTTTTTTTTTTTTTTTTTTTACCCTCATGATTGCCACCAACAGTTGAAATTTATACGTTGGTTCATCATGGGCAACTGGCTCTAGGTGGCTCTGCTTGAACAAGGGATTTGGAGAAGAGGTCCCTTACAAGCTTAACCATTCTGTGATTCTATGATTATGATCCTTTCTTAAAACTGTATTTCTGATAAATTGTCATAATCTGTTCTGCAAGGTGATTTCGCTTAGGGTAAAATGTATTTTCTTCACACAGTTTCAAATATATTAGAAGCTAAGAGCTTCATAGAAATCAGAATAGGTTTGAATGGAAGTTTACATCTTGAGAATTTACTTTAACATTCATGATCCACTCAGTAATGCCAGGCACATATTCTTTTCATGGCTGAGTTTAATTTACTTCTAGCAAAAATTTAAGGAATACCATCAATGCTTTCTGGTAGACTGATAAGGTTGTCTGGGACCTCCAGTGCTCAGCTCTGCCCTCCTCTCTGAATATGTACTTCATCTCCAAGACAGTCTTGAAGTTATGATTAACAGAAAAGGTGAAGTATGTTAATTCAGTTAAACTGAATGTTTGAGTGAAGACAGCAGAAAGCTATGCAAATGAAAAAAAAAGTAATCACTTAAAAGGTGGAAAGTTCTGTTCATGTCTGACATTATTAATGTAAACCCATTCTTCTTTTTATGCTATTAAATGGCAAATCATCTTTGAAATCAGGAAAACCTCTTTAATGAAAGAGCAATAAGGAAGTAGAAAATAACTATCTGAGAAAAGTATTCAAATGGGTTTTAAATGATTATAAAAAGTCCAATTTAGAGTATTTATTTTTATAGAAGTGGTTGAGCTGGTTCACTCAAACCACAGTGTTCAGTGGCCTCTATTTCTCATTCAGAGATTGAACAGTTTCTCTTTTAAAGACTATACTTGCTTAATTCTTTTTAAAAATAGAAGAAAATACTATGCGGGCCACATGTGAAAAATTACACAAGTATAATAGAGGCAGAAGTTTATTTATTTATTTCTCAAACTATCTCATTTAGCCTCATGGATCCCTGTGTCTCACAGACATCTACATTTGGCTGTTTAAATTCTCCAGACACAAAAGCTTATGTCACCTAATGTTATTTTCTAAGATTGTAAGGATCTAGCTCAAGCAAGTAGAATATGTTTCTGTTATATTTTATGGAGAGGAAAAGATGTCTTCAAAGGATGATTCATTGTGTCTATCTTAGAAGGGAATGAATTGCCCCCTTGAGGTAGCTATTTCTCTTCATAAAAAATACATTTTAGATGACTGATCTTAAGTATTGTGAATCCTCTATCTAACGTTCTTTCTGAAAGATACAGAATGCTTTTATCTTGACATGTGAAAAAACTCCAAGGATGGAAGCTGCAGGACCTGTTTCAATGCTTGATTGTCCTAATAGCAAAAATGTTTTTCATATATCATTTAAGAACCTCTCTTTCAATTTATGTCCACTGTATTTCAAATAAAGCTGATAGGTATCATTTTTCCCCATTCCTGAGAAGAGTGCTTCAAGTATGTCTAACAAATACCTTCAAGAGTGAGCACCCACGAGGCATTTGAGTAATGATTGCCACTTTCACCTTAAAATAGAGTCATAGGACAAAGAGAAGGAGGAGAGTGTAGTTCTTTTCTTTGCCCACTCTATAATAATAACTCATTGATTTTACTGCTCATCTGTGAATGTAAGCAATGTGGGTTTGAATCCTCTATGAACTGCTCATGTGTTTTATATGACATAGATATCAATAAATGGTGAAATTTATGCTGTTAGAGGGACCACAACTCCAGACAACATCTCAAATACACATTACAAGATTGTGCTGTTCATTTCCTATTAAATATGAAATAATTCTAATAGTCTAAGAAAACAGAACATAAGGTGGTACTTGATGGAAATTTTAGTTCCTAAGTCTAGAAAGTAATCCTAAAACACATGTCCGTGAGGTTTACCTTTCCAGAAGCCCTTGGGGATATTAGCCTTATTGTCTGCATCGATGTCTCTGTATAATGTGTTCCTGTCATAGAAGAAAACACCACACGGCTATCAAATCCATTTCATCTAATGTGGCTATGATTGTGTTTCAATCATCTTTTATCATTTGAACACCTATTTTCTGGGTTCAGACGTAAATATCTTCACTTGCAGTGTACATAGCACAAAAAGTACTTTCTGAAGTAGTTGACAAATTTCAGCACTTAAGAAAAGCCTGCTTCACTCTGAGGATGCAAACCAGCAGAAGTCCAGTATAGAAACAATCGTGACTTTTAATGAAATATTTAGATATGTTAACTTGCTGTTCCTACCACTTAACTTAGAAATATTTGAATACTAATCGGTGTATAGTGTAGTAATCATAACATTTATTGCACACGTTGACAAAAAGCATAACTGACAAACTGTTGTATTAATATTTATATTTATATAGTAGGAACTAGAAAGTAGGAAGGCCATTTAAAAAATGTTTGAGTTACTTTTTTTTGTTTCTGTTTGTAGCCAGGATAAATGGCTACATTTTAAAATTATTAAACACTGCAAGCTCTAGAAAAGGGAATTTTTTAATACGAATCAGGAAAAGATTACGGCTTTTTGTAATTTTCACTGTTACTGACATGCATCATGATGTTGTCATTAGCATTCTTATATACAAAGTCAGTCACTAGCTATTTTGATATTGCTATTGGTTGTTGCACAATAGTTTTGAATTGTCCAGGCTCATTTCACAATTATTTTCTACATCTGATTTTATTTTCAATTGATGTTGTTCCCAAGCCACAGAACTAATTAATGTCCTGTGAATGTGTCCTATACTTTTACACCTTTCTCCTACCATTACAATTAAAATTCTACCCCATGTGTTCCTTAATGTATAACTGCATTAGTTTCTTCTCCTGTCTCTTCCTACTTTGCTCCTGAACCCTTCTGTGGTGCCCTAACTACTTAGTAGGGATAAGCTGGGAGTTTATCAGCCATTCAGCTGGCTAAACAGAGAAAACAGATATTAAACCTCTGATGCATCTGTTCTCTCTCACAATACTTTGTCCCTTTGAGAGCTCTTACTCTCTTTCTAATTCAGTTGAAATTGCTCTTTAGATTCAAAAGGAGTTAGGTGAGCCAAAGAATGTAACATGCTGTGATCGTATAACCTGAATCTCCTTTAGTTCAGGAAACCAAACTAAAAACATGTCTACTGCAGAGTGAGTCAAATACAAGGAGATGTGAATTTCACACTTAAGGCTTGCAGTCTTCAGATATTTGTAGATAATGTACCATATATTTTATAGAAGAATTAACTTTTTAAAATGTTTAAGATTTTGCCATATATGGTGGCAAACATAGGAAACAGGTACATGTAATTAGGATGGGTTGTTTTTTTCTTTGAACCTAAGTAAACTTGAATTCAAAATAATGCATATCCTGATTATGACTGTTTAAAAAGGACATCTTCTGAAACTTAATAAGTGGTGATATTTTTGTAAACAGTGTTTACATTATCACAGAAACTGCAGTTATTGCAATCTGCTTGTAGGATTCCTGTGCAGCTTTGTATTATTGTAATATATGATTTGGCAGTCATATGTCCCTTCTATAAGTTTAATAATGAATTAACATTTATTTGTTTGCTTTTTTTTTTTTCAGTGAAAAAAGCAATTGAACTGAAATCAAGAGGAGTCAAGATGTTGCCCAGCAAAGACAGTAACCACAAGAATTCTGTCTGTAAGTTCTTACATCATTATTTTTAGTGACTGCATATATCTTTGGGAATTCTATTAAATAAACAAATCAAAAAGAGAGGTGTTGGGAAGCTATAATCATGAAATTATTATTATACTTTCAACTGTCATTGAATTAGAACTCCACTGGTAAAGGTGAGAGTTTAGAAAGCAGGATATGATGTTGTAATGTCTGAAAAATGTGGGTATGTAGAAAAGAAAAAAATATCTGAATAATTTTAGGTATCAGGATATTTATTGATAATTAATGGTATTTAGTGATGCAAGGTAAGTAAGTAAATCCAGGCAGAACAGTGTCATATAGGCTTTATCAATTCAGTACTGGAGGGACTGAAGGTATCTTAGCATTGGATCTAAGTTTATACTTTCTGATTTTGTTTTTTCCCCTCACTTAATATCACAGCTCTAATTCTTCTCCCTCCTTGACACTCTATGTCCTGGTGACTGCCTCTTTCCAGTCCTGTGATACAGCATATCAGGGGTTAAGACCTGCTCTAAGTCCCAACTTCTCAAGAAGATGGAGAACACAGCATCACCTTACCTTCATTGCATGATTAATGCACTCTGGAGTGACACCTGTTTAGTCCCTCTACAACTTTTTCCTCATAAATAGTGTAAGGGTAGAAATCATGATGCTATCTATGGGACCATGATGCTGTTATTTTCTTTGAGTATCACTTTCCCTGAACAACTGTCAGTTTAAGTAGTATCCTGAGAAATCTTTCTCCATTAAGCAGGCCAGTCTTGAAACAAGAAAGGAACACAATTTTATACTTTGGAAAGCAGAGTCCCTTAGCCTGAAACAATGCCAGAGGGTGAGCCAGGGTTCACCCACAACTCATTAAAAGTGCTTGTATAATGACTAAGATGTATTTGAATATATGAATTCTTTATGCAATAACACTAAACTCAATGGAGTGAAACCTGGCCTATGTTTGCCTCATTGTACAGTATTCTGTAAGTACAGAAAGAATGAATGTCTCAAAGGGTAATGTCTAGGGGTATGATCTGGTCTCTGTTTCTGCAGTGCATTGTTTAAGGCAAAGTGAGTGTTTTGGTATGCTTACTGGAAAAAAAGATAAATGGCCATTTTCTTCTTTAAATATTGCACATCATTCATGTGGCACTTGGAATTTTTTATGCAAGATGTAGCAAAAAAAGTTGATCCATCTCTCTGCTGTTTGTAGCTAAATAGGTGGTTATTTTGTTATTTATAAGTTACTTCTGGAAGCTGTGTGATCTCTGCTTACACTCTCAGAGCACATGCTGTCAAACACCACATTTAACTACAGCAAATGAAAGTAAGACAGGCTATGGAAGAAATTATTATAAGACAGTCTACTGTTTACTTCAAATGTCTTTTGTTTTTGTTTTTGTTTTTTTTTTCTTTGTGTTTTGACTTGTGAAGCTTTATTATCCTTGTCTGAAGTGCATTATTATTACATTACTTTCACATATATGAAGCTTACAAAAATAGTAAGATTAAAGTACAAACAGTTGGCTTCAAATGTATTTTGTTGCTCTTTCTGACATAAACCTTAGATATTTAATCATTTTCTTGCAAGTAATTACATAGATTAGGAAAAAGTAATTGGGAAATTAACTTTAGAAAACTAAGAATGGATATTACCATTTGATGCCAATTAGCAAATCTCTAAACCTCTACTAGTTTTTATATGTTAGATCTTCAAAATATTCTTTCTATATAAAACAGAAAGCTTACTTCTGCATTTTGGCTTATGGAGTGTAGGTGGAATGTGAATACCAGCATGACAAATGCTGTGAGAGTATGCCCTGTGAACCCCAAGACCTGCAGGCTTCTCCAAGCTCTTACTGCCAAGCACAACCTGAGAGCAGCTGCAGAAAGCATTTCACAGTGGCACGACTCTGTTAGGATTCATGCAGAAAATGTTACCAAGGTACTTATTATTCTTTATGAAATGCAGAACAGTATTTCAGCCATGTACAGTCATATCTCAGTCCTCTCCTCTCAGACCTGCCTGGATTCCTTCAAGCTTTCTCTCAGCTGCTCTGCTATCCTTTATAAAAAAAATCAAGTAACAAAGCACGGCTTTGGGATATAGGTGCCTTGGTAGATTTACTGCGGGAAAAATATCATTATATATTGTGTTACTCCTCAGGGGAAGAACTTTTTTTTTTTTCTTTTTCCTTTTAACTTCTTCAGTACACCTGAAGGAAACCTATCAAGTTAGTTGCCAGAATAATCTGTCCAGGTGGTACCCTTTTGCAGTGGGCCAGATGTAGTTGAATCATGGTTAGTTTATGCAAGGCAATGGGGAAAGGATGGGAAAGATAATTGATCTAAAATATGATCCTGGGTCATCCAGACTTTGCAGTTGGCAAAGTTTTGGAACAGTAAACTGGGAGGTCAATGGACAGGCAGTTCTGATGGTTACTTTTTCCCAGTTGATCCTCATTAGTGCTTGAGCTGCCACAAATGCCGGCCAAATCCAACGCGAAGTATATTTCCCCTTGGTTGTCTAAAGCTAATCTCACAGAGGAGCAAGGAGAGAGTTTTAATTTATGAATCTGTGTAGGGGAAGCAAATCCAGTTAATCTGTTTTGGTGTCCATCTGTTTAGTTGAAGGGTCAGTCTGCTCAGTTCTGTTCTCTGACTTTGTCATTCTGTTATGTATGGTACATTCCCAAAGTAATTACTTGATCCATCTTGCTATTGTCATTCACTCTCATTCTAAGACAGAATAAGCCAGCTCTCTGTCCCTAACAACTGTGGCCTTTCTCTAAAACTACAATGACTGTAGTAACTGTAACATTGTAACATACTAGATAAAAATACAGTTTTGGTTGCTGAGTCTTCTAAGAATGTTTTCATGGCAATATTCTTGTCCAGAAACTCTGTCAGAGGGTGATTATTACCTCTAAACATCAGTTCATTACCTCTACAGTAGAGAGATTGTACAGGCAGCATCCTGTATATCCAAGAGAAGAGCCCTAATAAAGTGGGCCATGAGGACAGACCATCATTAGGCAGCCACAGTCCTTATAAAAGGCTCATTTTCTAGGCAAGCAGGAGACCTTTTTAGTTTATCTTTTCAAGTCTAGACCCTGATACATAAGAGTTACCGCTGGTAATTCCACAAAGGATAACGAGTGAGTACAAGTCTTGATCTCTTCAGGACACCAATTTACAGAATATTGAGTAGGCAGGGCTGTAACTGCAGACTTGCTACTTGGCACCTCTGTGAGTCTTTGGACCCTGTGCGGCCCACAGCAGCCCTGGGGCAGAACAGGGTTAGGAGAGCAGACAGCCCTAGCAGCCCCTAATGACCCCAGCACTAGTGGTGCAGTCACAGGGCAACATCCCACTTCCAGACCTCCTCACCATCAGGAGGATAGAGCACAGGAATGCAGAAAACTGACGGTAAATGCCAAGGAAGTTCAGTGAGATGAGAGCATCATGTAAGGTGAAAAATGGAAATGTGAATAAAGTTTATGGGCTGCATGCAAACCTGACAGTGGGAAAGCAGTAGCAAGAATGGAGTGTCTGGAAGAGCTGATTTCCTGTTTGCTTTTCTCAAAATATAGTGTGGGTAGTGACTTGAGCCATAGCATTTTGCAGGGAACATCCGCATTCTGGAATATCAACAAAGATTAACACACAAAGTTTGAGTGATTCTCTAAAGAATATAGCATTCATACTGCACCTTGTTAGCAGTCTGTAGTAATTACTGCATATTGAGTGAACTTTTAAATATGTTTAGTGGGTGAACTACCATGTTTTACAAAGGAAGAGATATGTAGGTATTCACTCAGGAAAAACCTCTTCGACTTCACTAAAGCAATTTCAGGCTTCTGTAGTATTATTTGAAAATGTATTTCACAATAACAGGAAAACACATGTTAAATGGTTTGAAGAACATGATTTTAGCATGAGTAAGATTAATACATCCTATGAAAGCTTAGCTACAGTTTGTCTAAACAGATCTTCATCCTGGAGAAGATAAAAAGAGCTATTTTCAGATAATGATTTTTTGACATGTATAGCCAAAGAACAAGTGAGTTTACAGACTAAATATTGATTGGATGCAGCACATTAAGGTGAATTAATGACACATGCTGTTGAAACCATAGTAATTAATTTCAAAACAGGATTATGTTGCTAATTCTATGCAAGAAAGAATGATAGAAGTAATTATTTATTTTGTGATTGGGTGACAAAGATGGCTTAGTACATTGCAATGTAAAGTTAAAAACATGTTCACAGCAAAATTTTACGATGGAATTTTGTTGCTTACCAATATATTCCTTGCATTTTAAATAAAATGGCAATTTCATTTTGACATTGGGCTACCAGTAAATTTACTTTGACAGAAGAAAAATGACTAGTAAAAGTTTTGTTCTTCGGTTAATGAAAGATTATTTCCCTAAGAAGGACAATATTGGATGTAGTTGAGGAAAAGCCTGGGGATGTTGTTCATCTGGACATTAATAAAGCTTTTGACACTTTCCCACAGCATTTTCTTGGAGAAACTGGTAGCTCATGGCTTGAATGGACATATGTTTCATTAAGTAAAACATTGGCTGGATGGCTGGGCCCAAAGAATGGTGGTGAATTGAGTTAAATCCAGTTGGCAGGTGGTCAGAAGTGGTGTTCCCCAGGGCTCAGTACTGGTTCTAGTTCTGTTTAATACCTTTATCAATGATCTGGATGAGGGGATCAAGGGCACCCTTAGTAAGTTGGAGACAACACCAAGTTAGGTGGGTCTGTTGATCTGCTTGCAGATAGGGAGGCTCCTCAGAGGGACCTGGACAGGTTGGATTGATGGGCCTAGGCCAATGGTATGAGGTTCAATAAGGCCACGTTCCGTGTCCTACACTTGGGTCACAACAACCTCATGAAATTCTACAGACTTGGGGAAGAGTGGTTGAAAGCTGTCTGGTGGTGTCTACCCCATCCCTTTGTAGGGGGAATGTTGAAAAACAGCCTTGGTGCTGTGTGAGCTGTGCCCAGCGGCAGCCACAAGACGGGTGTGTTATCAACACCTTTCCAGCTCTTAGTGCAAAGCACGGCACTGGGAGGGCTGCTATGAGGAAAATTAACTCCAGCTCAGTCAAAGCCAATACAATGTGTAAAGAAGGGCAATGAAGCTGGTGAAGGTTGTAGAACACAAGTCTTACAAGGAGTGGCTGAGGAAACTGTGGTTGTTTAGCCTGGAGGAAAGGAGGCTGAGGGGAAACCTTGCTCTCTACAACTCCCTGAAAAGAGGTTGTAGCAAGGTGGGGGTTGGTCTCTTCTCCCGTGTAACAAGCAGTAGGATAAGAGGAAATTGCCTCAAGATGTGCTAGAGGAGGTTTAGAGATGATGAAAAATGTCTTCACAGGAAGGGTTGTAAGGAACTGGAACAGTCTGCCCAGAGAAATGGTGGAATCCCCATCCCTGGAGATATTTAAAAGACATAGCACTTAGGGACGTGGTTTAGTGGTGACCTGGCAGTACTGGGTTAATGGTTGGACTTGATGATCTTGAAGGTGTCTTTCACCCAGACAATTCTATGATTGATAACAGCTGCACTTAAAAGCACAATTTTCTAACTAGTTTGTTCTTATTCCCTAGTAAAGAAAAATATCTATGAATGGTTATAGTTTGAAAAGATCAGTACTTAGAAATCAATTGTAAATCAATCTGCAATCAATTTAAATTGACATGACAGTCACTGAAGGTCTGTTGTATTAAGGGGTAAAGTAATTTGACAGAAAATAACCCCCCTTGTGTTCCAGCTTGTCCTCAGATATCAGAGGGGCTGGGGGCGGCTAGGTTTAGATTCTGAATGATACCCAGTTTGGATATCACTGGACCAAGTCTGGTCGTGTTCAATATATCTGAACTCTCACGGCTCTGGATTCATTAAAAGTGCTGCACTCCCTGTTTAGCTGCACTCCATGGTCTCACACAGAGAGTAACAAGTTGGTAGAACCCAGTTTGCTAGCAATGTGAAAAGTGCTGTTTATTCTTTGGTGCAGGTCCTTACGGATGGCTGGTGATAAATACACTGTCTGCAAGGCCCGTGCAAATATACAAAATGAGTTAAAAGGAGCAGCTCTAGAGAGATTTCTAAGTTTTCCCAGGGAAGTACTTGGAAAGTCCAGATCTTACCCAAAGGCATCCCTATGGAGGGGAAAAGAGGCTCAGCCCAGCAACTGGTCTCAGAAGTCAGAGATAATCTGGGATGGTATCTTCCCTGACTTATCCAAGATGATCTCTCCCTTAAGTAATTTTTATATTACTTTTCACCTTGAAGTTGGAGCTTGAGTGACTCTAGTCATACATAACTTTATTATGTTTGGTGTAAAATTCTCTCGCTTCACTTTTAAAGGTGTAGATAAAATTCAGGGTGCAAGCTCAGTGAGGGGTGGTCAAACTTTGGAAGAGGGTAGCCTTTGGGATGGAGGTGTATTTGGTATTATAATGACATTATAATAAGCAAAGTTTGCACAAAGGACAGCACTTTGTCAGAAAATGACAGACTGTTGCCCCAGGGTGGCAACTATGCAGCTTATCAGTTCCATAGTACCATAAAGTTCCCATCTTTTATGGTGATATCCAGAATCTGGACACAGAGTCTTCAGTCCACTCCACCCTCCATGCTGTTTCTCAGTTAATATTGCTCAGGGAACCACTGTGGAATGGATTCCTTGCATATCAGAGGCACTCCACCCTGGGAGATTCTTTGATATTATACCTTTCTTTAATATGTGAACAATGATGTACCTTTAATATGATTTTAGTTGCTAAGTCACCTCCAGTCATTATTTCGCAAGGTCACCTCAAGTTACATTTACCGAACATAAAACTACTGCTAATTGTTACCCTTTCGTAGTGAAATTTATGGCTTGTCAGGAAATAAAAATAAATTTCTTCTTATTATGTTTAATATGCAAATTATTCTCTTCATTTCCTCAAAACTGTTTCATTGATTAATTATTTTCAATTATATTTTTCCTAAATTATTTTAGGAAGAATTAAAAAATGTGTAATAATTCCATACATTATTTTTTAAATGCATTTTAATGGAACAAATTTCCACCAGAAGTTTTGGTTTTTTTTTTTTTTTGTATTGTCTTGAATCATTACAGATAAAACCCCATTTCTTATTGAAAGGCTGTCATGTGCTGTCTTGGGGTCGAATCTTCATCAGGAAATACTGTTAAATATTCTTTGTTCTGAGAATTTTCAGTCTCAAATTTTAAAAAACCCCAACAAATAAAACTACACCAAACCTATCTCACTGTCTATAATCTTTAATAAGTTTAAACTAATCAAATATAGTATCTAATGCTTTATCCTTAATTAATTAAAGAAACTTTGCATTGGTGATGAGGCTGATCACAAAACATGATGCAAAATAAACCACCGAAGTAATTACAGGCAGTTTGTGTACCAAAAGATCCTATTCTTTTGTTCTTGTTTGCTAAGAGCTCTCAGTATGTAGCCTGTTCTTTGCTGTATTTTAAATATTACATGAAACTATATTTAAAAAAAAAAAAAGATATTAACTAAATTTGAATACCAAGATAAAATAGAGTGACCTTAGAAATTAAATACATAAATGTCCTGCTGGCAAGTAGATTTTGTCTGCTGAAATTCTTAAGGCCTGTGCCCCCTTCAAGCACGCACAAATTTAAGAACACTGAAGAAATAAACATAACAGAAACCTACCTCTTTGTTATCATTGTCAGTTAAAACAAGTAAAGCAAACATGGAAATATTTTCAGCTTTCAGGCTTGCTTTTATTCTTGGGCACCAAGTAGTGTTTGTAAGTTATTTGAACAAGACTTGGGGAGGTTGTCTGCCCTGTTCTGACATGCAGGAGATCAGTTTGCCATTGCTTCCAAAGGATCCCAAAGGGTCAAGAAAAGAAGGACAACCTATCAAGAGACATACTTTACTAATTTTTTTTTTTTTAATTATTTTTTTTTAGGAAAATACATCAGCATTACATTTTATGTTTTGCATCCTTTAAAAACAGAATTTTCTAACTGTGGATCTTAGCAGTTCCTTTTGCAAATAGCAGTAGCTTTTAATGCTTCATAAAGCATTGCAGCACAAAGGTGAACAGTGACAAGATTCATCCATAGCTCTATTCTGTCCTTTACTGAGCATCTATTCAGTAGCTTCTGTGTTTAGTGGCAGATATACCCATTCTTAATTAGGAAAACATAGACCTTTGCCTAAAACTTTTCACCAAGAAAAGGATTTGAAATACCTATATTTAAGCTTGAGATTCTTCATAGGGTGCCAAACCAGAAGACTGTTGCATGCTACGATCAGTACAGAGGAGTCTATTTCCCATTAATTTCTATAGGAATTCTTTCTGAAGATCCATTTCAGTGTTCTCAGTGGAAGTTACTCTTCGCTTGTGTGTTGTATTGTATTACACTGATTTACAGGTACTGAAAGGATTCTCATTGGTAAATGCCCATTCAGAAACTTGCTAAATGCTTACACAGTATCATAAAGTCTACAGCCTTCTCAGTTGCAATAGCTATTTTTCATTCTGTCAAATCCCACAGAATGAAAAGGAAAGCATTTTTCAAGTTTGTATTTGTACTCTTCACCTCTGCAAATGAAAATATTGTTTATAAGTTACTGATGTATTAATTACAAGGTTAGAAAACATACATTGTAAATAACTAAAATTTTCTAAATCTGCAAATATCCACTTTTATTTCAAAAAAACTTTTTACAGAAATATTGAACATATAATCAGTGTTCAGTTAAAAATAAAGGGAGGGAAATAATACTTAAAACACTGGTACTTTTATGCAGTAGATTAAGGGACATCTTTAATATTAAAAGTATCCTTGTTGCATATGTTTATATATACATATATATACACAATTGTCCATAAATACTTAGCACATAGTCTTCAATTTACCATATGTCTAATAAGAGATTAAAGACCCTATTTCCCCTTTTACTGAGTATTATGGGACAAAATTGGGCAGTAGATAAAAAATAACTGCAGCTTTAACCTCTAAGAGTTTTATAAAACTTTAATAAAACGAGGGATAATTAACCTGATATATTTTGTCCTATCATACAATGTAATAATACAGAGTTGCCCAAGTGCCCAAGAATGTAGAATCTTTAGAGAAGATGAGTATCCCTATGAAATGCAATTTTATGGTAGTATTTTACTAGATTGTATAAATTACTTTACAAATCAGGTTAGTGTTTCTAAATAAGCCTTCATCACAGCAGGAGCTTAAATATCTTTTAAAATACTATGCAAAAATCTTGCTGTTTAGAGAACTGCTGCCTAAATATATTTTGGAAAAAAAAAGCATCACTTGTAGCTATGAGGAGAACAAGTTGCTTCATCAATTATTTAATATATCATTTGTATATACAATTTGTAAAATAACCAGAAGAAAGCATCTATTAAAATATGTAAAACAAGATGTAATCTGATTGAATTATAGATGGTTAAAATGAATTGTCATCCAGCTAGGAAACTGAAAATGTCATTAAATGATTTTCATATACAGTTACAGATATTACTGATTATTCAGAGTGAACGTTCATAATGTAGGATAAATTGACATTGAATTCTGTTACTATCAAAGTCCAAGACTTAAGTATAAGCAACCTGCTTTGCTAAAATAATCTGTATAAATTAACTATTCATACAAAATTTAAATATAAACCAATATTTTTATGTAGCTTCATTGTCTTAACTGCCATGCATAGCTCACTTAAAACTATAGGTGTGGGCAGTAAATATGTTGGCAAAACTAAGTCTCTGTAGATTCAAATAACGTGTGTAAATTATGAAGGCATTCAGAACTTATGGATTGGTGAATTCAGACTTTTGGAGCATAACAAACTTTAAAACAATTTTGATTAAGGAAAGACTTATGACACTGGTGTATGTCACGAGGGTGTGCTGCAGAATATAGATATACTCACTGTCAAGTCCTTTGAAAGAGTCAGACTCCCCACTTCCTACAAGGAGATTTCCATTTTCCCTAGACGCTAATATGTCAGTTTTAAAAGTTTAACACTGGCTGCATAGTTCATGCATGTTGAGCATGTATTCAGGTCCTAGTTTTCTAAATCCAGGTTGTGGGAGAATATCTTCAGAGTTTTATAGAAGGTCTTGGACTATTTTCCTTTTTCAGAATTTATTCTTTACATTGTGAAACACTTTGGTAGTTTCAGCTCTGTTGGCATAGCATCTCACTGTCAGTTGTTAGCCTGTCACACTGAAACAGATCTATTCCTGCAGCTCTTCTGAGCAGAACTGCAAAGTGTCAGTGTCAGATAAGTTTAGAACAAGGGAAATTTTTGGATGACAGCTAACTTATCAGCTTCAGATCAGTTTGAGCCCACTACTTTCTTCTTGATTATTCAACATGATGTATCCTTTCACTGAAATCGATAGAACACCTTGTTCTTTAAAAAACAAGAAATTGTTACTCAGATACATAATTTAAAAAATAAAACCAGAAAGAACAATCCAGAAAAGTCCTGAAGTACCTGGCTAAGTTTTCTGTTACATGTTGGCTTACTTGTAAAAGAAAGGACTGTAGCTGTGGTGCTCTGTCTTGCATGTGTGCTTACACCATACAAGCCGTCTGATCTCAGGTAAAAGTGACAAGGTGCCTTTGTTATGTATCAAAGTAATGTAAGTCTTA
This sequence comes from Megaceryle torquata, assembly GCA_024611175.1. Lineage (NCBI taxonomy): Eukaryota > Metazoa > Chordata > Aves > Coraciiformes > Cerylidae > Megaceryle > Megaceryle torquata. The sequence goes on along the minus strand of JANIJG010019761.1, from coordinate 36,912 downwards.
ATACACATGATGGTGATCAAAAATGTTTAATTCTGAAAAATTTTAATCTAAGAGGAAATAATTATATATCAAAATCCATACTGCTCTTCTAATGTACCCATATACTTGATTTCTATCACCTCACTGTCACAATATTTTCTTCTTCAGGCTCCTAACATCAAAGAAGTCCTGCATAAGCAGAGGAGATGTGTGAAAAATATAAACATATCTTAATGCTTTTGAACTGAACTCTGATGCTCAATGTTTCTGCTAGAGGAGCTATAAAGTCAGTGACTTATCAAATTAACAAGAGCGAAACAGTATGGTTTCTCTAAACTGACATTTCATGTGGCTTATTTTATCCAAGATACTACTTTTTATTGCTATATCAGCTTTTTCCTCATGGTTTAGAAGTTACATGGGAAATCTGTTTCATACTGAGAAGTCATATTTTTTTTCTCAATTCTACCAGGCCTTGTTTTCAGAAATCTGAAAATGCATCTGCAGTACAGGATAGGAGAGGCTAAAATAAACTCCTTTGACATAAATTACAAGAATTTGTGTTAAGTTTAAAAATATACCATGAAGCAACACCATCTGCTGGGATATGACTTTATTGTATCTGTGTAATAGATTAAAAATAAAATCTACATTTTAGCATACGGAAGTTCAAAAGCACTTAAGCACTTAAAATATATATTCTTAAATTATTTTCTTTGTTGTATTTCAGTTAAATTCAGCATAGTAATTTCTGGTTTAGTCCTGAAGCAGAAGTGCTAATATGTAAGGTGGGCTTTCTCATGATAGAGAATGAGACTTTTTGGAGTGGAAAAGATTGTATTCCACATCACCATTGTTATAAAAAATGTAACATGCCCTGAATTTCAGTTAGGTTTGCTATAAAATCATTCTTATGCTTTTCAGTGTTTCAGTTCTTATTCTCCCATTGCTCCTTGTCGTCTTGTACATATTACATGTTATTTTTGTTCAGAGTGGCTCATATGGTGCTGTGTTTCAGATTTGTGATCCAAACAATATTGAGTAGTTGTGACTACTGCAGAACAGTGGTTACACAGTGTCCAGACTTTTTCTTATTCTGCACCCCACATCAAGAAGGCTGGAGGTGGGCAGGAGTTTGTGAGGGGACACAGCTGGGACAGGTTACCCACATCAACCAAAGGGCTGTTCCATGCCATATAATATTGGGTTTGGAAACGAAATGAAAACTGTGTGTAGTCTTTGCAAGATAGACATTGTTAGGAGATCGGCTGGGCACTGGTCTGCTAAGGGAGATATCAAATGATGGGAGGTACTTGGGAGGTAGAGAGTGATGAAGAGATGCCTTTGCATCACTTGTTTGGTTTTATTTCACTCTTTTTTTTTTTTTTTTTTTTTTTCCCCTTTCACCTGTTGAACTGACTTTTTATCAACCCACCAGTTATTGATTCATTTTTGTTCTTACAATACTCTCCCCTATCCTACTGGGAAGGGGGTGGAGTGAGGGGCTCATAAGTGCTTAGTTGCCACAGTGAAGAAACATTGCACTAACCATAACCTAATTCCTTTACCCCTAAGTCTCTTCTGAATCTCTTTGCTCCTCCCATGCTATAGCCCCAATTTTTCATTTGTCATATTTTCCCCCTTTATGTCTTTCACAGTCATTTCTCAGTCCCAAACTCTGCCCAGTCTCCCTCCATCTCCTTATTGGTCATTTCTCCCATATGCTAATCCTCTTCCTTTCCTCATTTCTCTCCCCAGCTCTTGTTTATGATTATTGATCTCTCTGCATGCTGTTTGCCAGTATTCTCCCTTGCTATCTCAGTGCCTTTCTTTTTCATACCATATTTTTCAGTATTGTAAAACTCTTCTTGTACTTTCAAACTTTCTGGCAGTTGCCTTTAAATCCAGCTCTTGTTCCCTCTGTATTTGAATCAGGCAACTGGCTTACTGGCTTCTCCTCTCAGGAAGGCCTGGTAGAAGAAGAGTAGGTATTTGTACAGGAAAGATCAGCTCTGAGTTCAGCACCTGGAACTGGATGTTCATTGGTCTCTGTAAGTGGAGAGTACTACAGGGATAGCACACTTCAGTGTGTTTTAGGTTTTGTTAAATTTGACATTTATTTGGGATGTACTTGCTAAAACCTGTTTCTGTCAGTCACCTTGAATTATTGTTTCCCAAAGGCCTCCTATTCAGCCATTTTTTCTAGATGTTGGAAGAGCAAAATATACATCCTTGACACAAAGGTCACTTTCACAACAGATAGATATTTTGAAGTATGGAGGTGCTAATATATTCCATGGAAAAGGTCACATTCAGTTTTTTAGTGTGGAGAACTGGATTTTTCTCATGGCTCTCTCAAAAGTGAATGAGATGAATAAACAATAATAATTTCAATTTAATAATATTTAAACAAGAATAAATAAATACCAGGCAAAGAAAACGTAAGTTTCACCATCCTGTGCTTGATAGAAGTATGTACAAGTGAAAGAAGAATTTTTGAAAAAGACATTGCTGAGGAACTTCAAAACAATTCAAAAATCATCCCTGCCTATAAGAAATACCTGTTTGTTCTTCCTGTTTTGCCATCACTGAAATCCCTTCCCTAAAAAATGTAATTAGATATCACTACTTCAAGATTTAGAGAAGTAATATACAATCTCAGTGATGAACCACTGAAATGTTCAGGGTAAGTGTCACAGATATTTATAATCTAAAGGCATGAGAACTCAAAATTCACTTTTTGGAGGAACTGATAAAGCATGTATAGAGAAAATAAGGAATAAAGCAAAGACTGCATATTTTCTTGGATGGTTTTAATGAAAATTTAACAAAAGTAAAGAACTGGAACTAGCATTATCAGCACAGCATATTTTAATGCAATCAGAAGTCTAGGTTGTTCCCTGGATTTCCAAAGATTCTACAGTCCCTATGGGCTGTCCACTGTGGCTGGGTCCCTCTATTTTTTTTAATTGTAATATGTGCAGCAACCAAGCAAAGGGCACCACTTTGGGTCCTCACATCAACAAGGGAGGAAATGCTTGCATCACACTGTTCTGAATATGACATAAAGGCTTGATGGCATATCAGCTCAATTTTACACATTCCAGGATTTTATCCCTGCTTGAGGAATTTACATATGACCTTTGCTGTATGTGGTGCAGATGTGATTTATGAGCTATCTACATTCTTGCTAGTCACAATTAGCAAAAAGATAAACACAGAACAGAAATAAATAAATAAATAAAGATGTAATCAATATCTTTATTTCACAGTTTAATAGACAAATTAGTGTTTACATCACTACCCCATTTACATGTAAATGTAAAATCTTTCATATATATCTTTCAGATATAATATTCAAACATATCTATACACACATTTCTGCAAGGTCTTAAAAATCTTCATTCTCCCTAGCTAAGAGTCATTTAGGTTGTTTCAGTCAGAGTGTCAGTGTAAGAGAACATGGTAGACTTTATTTTGGGTTCTCTGATGCTTGTTCCTATAGCTTTGTTTCATTAGTGCAAAGTCTTCAGTAGGCTTTTTGGTAGATATGTTGTTTTAGTAAACACCCATTTTGTTGAAAAACTTGCCTAGAGCCCTGCAATTCTGTTTTGTTCTGGTTTTCTCCCTTCTAGCTTTTGCTGCCTCCTGCTGACTTAATATGGGATAAGCACAGACAAGCTTTTTGAGCAGTACATTTAGCTGGAAATAACAGAAGGTATAGATGACAAACAAAGTCTTATTAAAGAAATTAATGTGGTAAAAAAATGTAAAAACTGGAAAAAATATGATAAAGCAGAATAAAGCAAATAAATCCTTTGGACAAAAGTTAGACAAAAAGAGATGTTAAAGGGATTTGACACAGTGTGTTCTAACAGCAAGCTTATTAACACTTCAGGCTTAAAATGCTGTTCTCTACCAACTAATAAAAGAGCCCATCTGCTACACACCAGGTAACGAAAGCTCATAAGGAAAAATGTTTAGCAGAAGGAGAAGAGACAAATCTGTCCAGTTTTGTGAAATTAGATTATGGTATTAGAGTTCTCCAGTACTATAGCAGTTATTTTTCATTCCATATTAAAGATTATATACATTAAATACAAGTACATGCATCCTGTTGGTCTACTTGCATCCCTATTGCTTAGAGCATTTCTGAAATGTCTAATCTGATCTAACAGTAAAGATTTTAATCCTCTTTCTAGTGGCACGTTAAATGCAAAATAGTAACAGCATGATAATTACAGGTATATTGGAGAAACACAGAGGCTTCCTCTCACCAAAAGTAGGAACACCACCTCAACAAGTGACATGTTATTGTTAATGCCATAGAGTTTTAAAACTATTTCATACTTCTTTCTCCCCAAAATATATTTGCATTACATTACAATAATTGTTTTGGTAAAAAAAACTTACTCCTGATTTTTCATATTGTTGGCAATGTGTTCTCCATATTTGTTAGTAGTCCTAGCTAGTGGTATAGGTGGATTGTGTTTAAAGGGACAATAGAGTTACAATTTATATTTTCTCTTTCATTTTTCTATTTCATTTCATGTACAGACAGAATGAAAGGTTTGTTAAGATAGTTGTGTATTATGCAACTTAAAATGTATGTTAAGCAGTTGCACATTATCTTGCTCTTCCTCAACAACCAAATAGAACTTTTCTATTTCTTTTCTCTGTGCATTCTAATTGGCAAATTGGCAAATTCATTCTTGATGAAATTCTAATTGGCAAATTGGCAAATTCACTCCTGATGAAAGTTCTGAATTGATAAAAGCTCAGCTAAAATTTATGGATGCTTTGCAAACCTCAGCTGACTTCCTCCTTGCAAACAATACTGCTGTAGGTATTGTGTTCCTTGGATTTGTGGATCAGCCTTAATGCTGGTGGAATTTCATCGAGTCTCTACAAGCAGTAATGCACAGAGAACTCAAAGATTATTATAGTTGTTAACATTTAAAAGCTGTACAAATGGCAATATGTATAGGTTAAAAACATGGATTAATATGAATGCCTCTTCATGGACACAACAAAATTAAAGAATTAGAGGGCAATTTCCTTTTTGGATCTAAGGGTCAATCCACATAACCTCAAAGAGTTTAAACACTTATAAGAAATATATGGGGGAAAATAATATTTAACATTAGAGAAATTATACATTTTCCACCAATATTATTGTCAAATAATGGCTGGTTAAATCATTATTGCTAAGGTTTTAATTTTAAAAATTGAACTAAAATAAAATTTAGCCTAAAGCAGAAGCTCATAAATTCATTTATGAAAATGACAAAGTGTAAGAAAGATTAGCTTAGACTGGAGAGTGTTGAGTAGCCCTATCTGTAAAATTGTAAAGAGCTCTACTTTGAATTATATATTTCAAATAATTGTAAATAACCCACATTTAATTTACATATACATTTTAGAAAGTCATTATTAAAAGGTTTTAACTTGCGGTCATTAAAAAAAAAGAAAAAAATAAAAAGCCATCTCAGATCAATTTCACAGCATTTTCACTGGAAAAAAAAAAAAGAAGAAAAAAAAAAAAGAAAAACTGTCATAAAAGCTTAACTATAAAGACTTGTATGGTTGTATAGATATTTAAAATTCCCCATAGAAAAAGAGCTACACACCATTACTTGTAACTGCTTAGCTGAGGAAAAGTAACAACTTTGCATCCAAAAGAAACAGGGCTTTGGAGGCCTCCAGAAACAATATACATGCATTACCAGTACAAAATATGTGCCCGTTGCTTCTCAGAGTTTATACCCTTCCACAAAGCAGAGAAGAGCAGACTCAATCCTTCAGTACAGTGGCAATTGCATCAAAGATTCACAGCATGTTTGAAACAGAGCAAGAAAACAGGTAGAAATGATAAGAAAATGGACTGACAGCAGTAACTATAATCTTAAATGTAATGTGTATGGGTGCATTCTTCGCAAGGTAACTCACAGAATGGTAGGGGTTGGAAGGGACCTCTGGGATCATCTACTCCAACCTCCCTGATAATGCAAGTTTGCCTAGAGCAGAATGTAGAGGATCACATCCAGAAGGGTTTTGAATAGATTCAGAGAAGGAGAATCCACAACCTCCCTGGGAAGTCTGTTCCAGTGCTATGTCACCCTCATAGTAAAGAAGTTCTTCTTATGTTGGGGTGGAATCTCCTGTGTTTCCATTTTGTGCCCATTGTCCCTTTTCCTGTCACTGGGCATTGAAAGGCGTCTGGCCCCATTTGCCAGATCCCTCAGCACTTGTGCATGCATCACATCAGGGCCCATGGATTTGTGGGTGTCCAGTTCGCCTACATGATCTCTAACCCAATCCTTCTTGACCAAGGGAGAGTCTTCCTTACTTCAAACTTTCTTACCTCCAGGGACTGGGATTCCTGGGGGCCGACCTTAGCAAGTAAAGGCTGAAGCAAAGAAGTCATTCAGTAACTTGACCTTCTCTGTATCAGCCATCACCAGGATCTGCACCTCATTGGGCAGCAGGTCCACATTTTCCCTAGTCATCTTAATGATTTTCTGGAAGAAGCCCTTCTTGCTGTCTTTTACATTATTTGCCAGGTTTAATTCCTTCCTTGTTGCCTTCCTACATACTCTGGCAATTTTCCTGTATTCCTCTCAAGTGGCAAGACGTTTGTTTGTTTGTTTGTTTGTGTGTTTCTAGAGCCCTAACTTACTGGATTCCTTCAAGTAGGTCTTTGAAGAGGTCAAAATTAGCTTTCCTGAAGTACAGGATTGCAATCCTACTTATTGCTCTGCTTCTTCCTCACATGATCCTGGACTCCACCACCTCATGGTCACTGAGGCCAAGGCTGTCCTCAACCTTCACATCCCCAACCAGAACTTCTTCATTTGTTGGTATAAGGTCCAGCATCACACCTCTCCTCATTTGCTTCTCAGCAACATCTATCAAAAAGTTTTCATCAGTGCTCTGCAGGAACCTCCTGGACTGTATGTGCCTCACTGTGTTGCCTTTCCAACAAATATCAGGGTGGTTGAAGTCCCTCTGAGAACCAGGGCCTGCGATCGTGAGGTTCCTTTCATTTGTGTATAGAAGGCCTCATTAACTTCCTCTTCCTGATCAGGTAGCCCGTAGTAAACACCCACAACAGTGTCACCCATAAGAGCACTTCCTGATGTAAGCTACTTCTTGATAATAATCTTATAAGACCCCTTTAACCAACTCCAGTGTGCCCTCCATGTCATAACTGCCTCCAGCATAAACACCTTTAAATGCCTGAGAAATAGAGTCAGGTTTTAAACCTTGCATGTGTGATAAGGGTACATTTCTTGACAAAGATAACAGAAACTTAACATTTTTTTCTACACTCTGAACAAGCATAAGATCCAGAGGTTAATTATGAGTTTCTTTGTATATCTTCCTGGCTGTAACCTTGTAAAGGCAGTCTCTTAAAGTTGCAACAATATAAATAACACTTTTAACTTTATCGCATCGATTACTTAAAATGTTTTGAAGGAGAAGTGTTTTTCTCTTGAAGTTTGAAATTATTTACACTTTTGGTAGCTTATAAATATTTTTCCTTGGTCTCATCTCATGCAAAGCTTCACAAGAAAGTGATTAAAAAAATCATTATTAAGATCTGGGAGCTTTTGCGTTAGGATTTAATTACTTAATTGGGACAATATTTGATGGGGATTGTTTGCCTGTTTGTTTTCCTTTATTTGTTCCTATTATCAGGCTCAGGCAAGATTTTATTTTGTGTCTCCCTCCCCTGTTCTGTGTATGTATAAGAACAATGTGAATGCTTCTTTTTTGATTATCTGTAGTGGATGTGGAATAACTCCTCAATATACCATACCAGAGATCTCTTCTACACAGTGATCTCTCATATTCTCTTTCTTTTGTGGCATAATCTAAATTGGGCAGAGGAAAGCTTTCTATGTAAGATGAAGTATATGAACTCTACTAGCTTGAACGGTAGTTACTCATAGTAATGAAAACATTAATTCAGGAAGTTCTCCTTAATTGTTTGAGATTCATGAGCTTTTTTGTATTTTGGATGACTGTTCTCCACTTAGCTTTCAGATAGTTTTGTATTCATAAGTCCACAAGTAGATTGGTTCTCAGATTTTTAAACCACCTCTTTCAAGATACACTCAAAAGTCACTGCATTTAACTTTCTATTATACTCTTTCTTCTGGTTTTGACCTGTGAAGGTAATGTACTGTCTTTGAAACAGCTCTCCTAAGTTCATGTTGATAAAAATAAACAATCCTGGGTGAATACCTTGTTCTCCTGTTCTTCAAAACATTAATTTAGAAGTCAAAATGTATCTTCTTTTTTATTTTTATTTTTTTAATGCTTTCCAAAAGGTCTGAAATACACATATTTCTTGATGTGTTGATTTTTTGGAGCTTTTTTATTATTATTATTGTCACTTTTATGTAGTGAGGCCTTGCTATGAATTATTAATATGCCTTATACTCAGCAGTGTTCACATTTGGTTCAAGAAAGTCTCCTGCAAACCCTAGGATTGTCATAAAGGTAATGGTCCCTCAGACTGAGTAGGCATCCTGGTGCCAGAACTACCTGGCTATGGTTAAATAATATAAGATGCTATCTTGCTTCAGGGTGACTGGCCTCACTGCTTTAGCCTCTTAATAATGACATATGAGAAGACATGTTTCATATATTCCTATGACCTCTTTTTCTACTTTGTTCAAGCCAATGTGGATTATACAGTTTAATTTTGTCATAGTCCTGTCCTAAACAATTGCTTAGTCTCTCAAGAAGGTAAGTGAAAAGGTGGAATTAAAAATATGGCTTGTTATCTTTTATAAGTTTTACATTTGTGCTGTTACGTTTTTTCTAGCCTTTCAGTATTTCCTTTTTGCCTATACCAAAACAGTGAGGGCTTGCTGCTCCTCAAAGGAAGTAAGAGAAAAACAGGGCACAATAATAAGGCAGATGTAAGCAACAGCTGCAACAAAAAGGAGTCAGGATGCAGGATGTCAAGGCCATATCAGGATCAGGGACAGGTCCAGTCCGATCAGTATCAGAGACAGTCCAGCCGTCACCCATCAAGGCCACAGTGCAAAGGTGGATTTGAGGCCAAACAAAGTAAACCAAGCCAGGGTCAGCATTAGAGAGGTCCAGGACAGAGCACAGGCACAACTGCTGCACAGCTGCAACACAGCACAGAAGCAGCCAGCACTGCAACCACAGTTTAACAGCACTTCCCAAGGGAGAAGGGGCAGGCCCTCACTTCTACCTTTTTTTGTATTGGCTCTTCCCCAGCAGAGGACCTGGCCTTGGACTCAGCCTGTTGGACTCTAACTTAGCCAGCCAAACTCCTAGAAGGGCAATGTATTCACAGTTATCTAGGGGGCACAGGGTGCTATCTCATCTGCCTTAGCTTTGTGAAATCTTGTGAATGGCCAGGCATTATGCCTAGCTTAGCTTAAATGAACCTATAATAGCATCTGACAACACATCAGCTGCTCACTTAGTATTTCTGCCTTTTCCAGTTTTGCTTTATAAACAAAGATGTTTATGTAGAGTTGGTTTGTTTGTTTGGTTTGGTTTGGGGTTTTGTGTTTATTTTAGTGGTTGGTTTGTTTGTTTGTTTGGGGTTTTTTTTAGTTTGTTTCTTCTCACATCCCTTGGGAAACTATTGCTTAATAAACACTGAGAAACTCAGGGTTTGATTAATGAGTGAAGAGTAATTGAACACAGTTATCAAAAAGTCATGAAAATACAATTTATACTTCTTCATCTTAATTTACTAAAAGCTTGTATAGCTGCAAAGTATTACTTGTGCAACAATGGTAAAGAAATTGACTTTTTCATCTCGTTTTCCCCAGTAGGTTAATTTAGAGGCTTCTCTAGGTGTTTGTCAAAATGTAAATTACATTCTTTAACGAAAATGTTAACTTTCATTATTTTTAAAGCTGCAAAAAAGAGACAGGGAGTTTTAATGAGATTTGTTTCTCCCCTGGGTAATGCACCTTCTTTTATTGCTGTCAAATGGTACGTGTAACAGATACCTTTACAAGTCAGAAAAATGCAAGAATGGCTATACTGTAGTAAAGAATATTTGTTATATCCGATTGAAACATTTTAAACACACAGAGCTCTAAAAGGAAGTTTCTGTTTTGTTGTGCTTGTGTGATATAATTATCACTTCTATGGCTTATTTATAATGATATAGAAATATATAGTAGCATATATATAGTATATTTTATACAATGTGCATGTTATAAAATATTTTTATTTTAATAATTTCTTAAATTTTATTTTATGAATTATTATTATTGTTCGAACCAGTCTGTATTCAAACTTATAATGATTTACGACTTTTGTTAATTGCATCAGTTTTAATACTATAGGCCATAATATAGCACTTGTACTTCAGATTTTAGGATGCAGTGTCACTGAAAAATGATGCTGGAAATCTAGCACAGTTGTTATTTTACTGAAAGGCAAGCTGTGGGAAGATCTCTGTACTCTGATACTTTATCTCTTAACTGCGTTCAGTCATTGAAAATGGTGAGTTGATTTTAATTTAAAAATGGCTTTCCTCCTTCTGGATCCATGAAAAGTTTTGATCTATGTGAAATGTGGGTGTTGTTGAAAGAGGAGTGTTTCTGTGTGAAAATCACTTCACCTCCTGTCAGGAACAGACAGTATATGTAGGGAGTTCTTTGACAGCCAGAAAATGAATACAGTAAACAATCCACCACTGCCTGATGTTGATTCTTAGTGATGTAAAGAGGGCAGTGAGTAGAACCTCCACCTTGGATTTCTGGAGGGCAGACTTTGGACTTTTCAGAACACTAGTTGAGAGAGTCACTTGGGAGACAGTCCTGAAGGGCAAAGGGGTCCAGGAAGGTTGGACAGTCTTGAAGAAGGAAATCTTAAAGGCCCAGGAGAGGGCTATCCCCATGTGCTGTAAGATTAAAGGGTGGGGAAAATGGCCAGC
>JANIJG010019761.1:12803-25888 GCA_024611175.1 Megaceryle torquata | reverse complement strand
GTCACCATCCCTGGAGGTATTTAAGAAATGGGTAGACCTGGTGCTTCAGGACATGCTCTAGTGGCAGGCATGTAGGGTTATTTTGTGGTTTTGAAGTCATGTCTGATCAGCGTATTTAGGTGTTTGGGATTTTTTTAGGTGTTGTTTTGCTATGGGTAGGGTTGGACTCGGTGATCTGGGAGGTCCTTTCCAACCGTGAATATTCTGTGATAATATGAAGAGATCTCTGGTATTTTTCTTCTTTCTGAATTTAATTTCTTTTCCGATCCTGCATCTGCATTAGTCAATAGTATTTCTCCTTTGCTTTTAAGTACCACATTTTATTACAGAAAAAAGTGTAACAGTGCTACAATTTCAAAATGACATCAAATCATAGCACCTGGTGGGAGGTTTAGTGCATTTCTATGGAGCAGAACTGTTTCTGTTGTATTTTTGCAATTAATGAAGGGAAACCAAAATAAAATGAGACCAGTGTGGGAAATAAAATCTCTCCTACCTGTGTACTAACTCACTAACACTGCTGTTCTGAAGGACATGTTCTGGAGGTGCTGAATTTAAAAGGAGACAGTTTTGAAACAGGAATGTTATATAACATTGAGTAAAGGTCACAGTGTTCTCCCTTTCCATGGTCAGTGATACTCCTGACTAAAGGTAATGATGTGAGCTTGTGAAAAACAACAGTAACACTTTTTAATCCCAAAAAGTAAGGTCAAAACTGCAGAGAAAAAATATTCTCAAATGATGAACTATTAGAATAATTTATTGCTGGCTTTGATAACCTAGTTTTAAGCCTTCTTGGAAAGTGCATCCCAAAACAGATGCTCTTTCATCTTTGAATGAAGGACTGGAATAGCATATTTTCTCACCTAATGCTGGTTTTGCTTACTGGTTTGAAGCTGAGAATCAGAGTCATGGTTTTATCACCTTCTGCTTTCTTAATAAGTAGATATTGCTAGTATGTAAACTATTTGGTTACTATATTCCTTAATGAGATGATTGTTGACATGGGATAAAAATGTCTTTGCTTCCTCCTTTCCTTTTGCCTAGGTTGTTGACATGGAAGAAGATAACAAACTGATTATTTTTCTGCTAAATTTCTCAAAACCTATGGAACAAATAATCTTAACACCATTCTGCTAAATAATGCTAATTGCTGCTCTGGCAATAACAGTCAGTTTAGATTTCTTAACAGTTGATCTACAGCAAATAATGTTTTGCTTTTAAGGTTGATTGTTCTAGTTATATTAATTCTATTAACATAATGAAAGCAATATTTTAGAAATTAGCTGTTATTTAAGTCAAATTCAAGCAAAATTCAAATCCTTTTCAGTACGTTACCCATTGCCAAGAAATAAAGTATACATTCATGGAGGCTTTAATTTAGCCTAATTTATTTGTAGTATGGGATGAAAAAAAAAACAAAATAATATTTATATAACATATATAAAATAGATTCAAATTTATAGTTTAAATACTGTAAAAGTAAATGCGTCAAAAACTCATGTAGGTTTAGCTGATATAGAGAAAAACTGTATACATGCAATTTATTATTAATACTGCTGATATTTTAAGTGAGTTTTGTATATAACTAAGTTCTATTATCACTCCAGAACAAATAATAACAGTGGGGGAAAAAAAATTCAGAAATAAGAAAACCAAACATAGCTTAAAATATCAATTAGAAGATAAAATATCAATTAGAATAATTAGAATTAGGAATATCAATTAGAAGATAGCAGACTCTCCTTACATCCCACTTGCCATTTGTTCACTGGTTAGCTAGATTAAAAACTCATGCTAATCTTTTGTTCCTGAGAGATCTAAAATGTCATTAAATCATGGTATACCACAGACAGCAATTACTGGAATTGTGATACATATAACTCCACTCGGTGGATTTACAAATTTTATAAACTTTGGATTATCTACAAGAAAGCTCCTATTCATAGAGAAAGCTCAGAAATATCTAACAGTGGAAATCTAAACTCATCCAGTTAACACTGAAACTGGAGGCAAATTAATCACTGTCCCGGGTAATAAGCTTGAGCTGAATATCCTTGCTTTTAGTCTGGACACAGGATCATGATCACACAGTCATACTGGTTTCAGGATCTGAATTATTATTTGACTATTATTTTCTGTGCCATTCACAGTGCTATATAAAGTACTTTTTGAACTGATTTGGATAACTACACAATACAGTATTGCAAGGTATAGATATGCTGTAAGCAAAGGAAAAGTTCTAGCCTTTGAAAGCATCCCTTTCCAACTTAGATACTACATAGGGTTTGTCGTTTGTTGTTTTCTTGGTTTTTTTTTTTTCTAATTATTCTGTCAGAGTAGAAGAGTAAAAATGAATTAAAGCTACTGAAATACTAAAATTATTTGATTGTTGTTTGTTTGGGTTTTCTAACAGTTCTTCCATGTGGTTTTGTGAGCTTCATTAATAATATCCTGCCATTTTAGGCTAGAAGCATGAAGCCTGAAATATTCATAGGGATAACATCTTGTTCAGCTATGCTAAAAGCATTGATTAAATTGGGTGCATCTTCTTCTTGCTTCTATCTTACCATATCACTCCTTGAGGCAGGACAAATGTTTCCCTTTTCTCTTTGCATACAACATACATAAAAGCTTACCAAAGAAGTTGTTGTGGTTTAACACCAGCCAGCAACTAAGCAGCACACAGCTTCTCTTTCATTCCCCTCCAGTGGGATGGGGGAGAGAACTGAAAGAGTAAAAGTGGGAAAACATGGGTTGACATAAATACATTTTAATAGGTAAAGCAAAAGCCACATGCACATGCAAACCAAAACAAGGAATTCATTCACCACTTCCCATCAGCAGGCCATATCCAGGACAGGAGGGCTCCCATCATGCATAGCAGTTACTTGGGAAGACAAAATTCCATCACACCAAAAGTTCTGCCCTTCCTTATTCTTCCCAACAGCTTTATATGCTGAGCATGATGTCATATGGTATGGAATACCCCTTTGGACAGGTGGGGTCTGCTGTGCCAGCTGTCCCCCCTCCCAATTCCTTGGGCATCCCCAGCCTATTCACTGGTGTGTTGCTGTAAGAAGCAGCAAAGGCCTTAACTGTGTGAGCACTGCTCAGCAATAATTAAAACATCCCTCTATTATCAATGCTGCTTTCATCACATCCAAAAATTAGTCCCATACTACCTACTGTGAAGAAAATTAACTGTATCCCAGCCAAATCCAGCACAGAAATAAAAGACTGCCAAATGCATATCTTTAAGCACAGTGTCTGGAGGAGCAATAACAGAAATTTTAAATTTATGAAATAAAAAATGGTATTACAAGGTAATGCAAACTTAATATCTTTTAATATTACGGCATGCAAACAACAAACTATTAGTCATCAATATTCTGTGATTCTGGTTAATTTAGTTTTCAGAAATGACATAGAGATTTTTTTTTTTGTTGATCAAATAAGAAGGGCAAGTCTTAGTAACACGTTAGAATTTTCCTAAGATCTATTTTCAATACTTTATCTATTTTGCTACTTTATCAAAAGCATGATTTATCTTACTTACTAATAGGATGTGTGTTTATATATATATATTTAACGCTTGTTGTAGATTTATGGAACCTGTTTTCTGGATAGGAAATTGCAAATATTTTTTTTTTCCTGTTGGACTCTTAATTTGCTATAGAGCTCTTATTTTGTGTTATTGTATTTTACAGATACGTAATACTGTTTTTTTTTTTTTCTTTCTGTCATATCAAAAGTACATTTCTTGTGATCAAAATTCTGTGGAATTAATATATTCTGTTTTCACAAATGTATTTTAATTTTTTTTTCATGTTCTTAATGAATGTCTCTACTTGATCTATCTTTACATTTTTTTCCCAATCATTAGAAGTTACCACTTTCATAGTTGAATACTGCTAAAACAGCAGATGTAAAGTATGTTTATTTGGAAATCAAAGGTGTGAGTGTAGCTCATGAAAGAAGAAATCTGGGTTTGCTTAAAACAACATACTTGCTTTCTGGTAACCATGGCAGCACAGTGAGAATGGCAGAACTTTTCTTAAGACTTGGTGAAATATTTCCTGAAGTAGATCAGAACTGGATTACTACTGTTGCCCATAAGATTTGATTTTGTTTAAAATTCTGCTCATAACTAACTTGTTCAGCAAATATAATCAATAGACTCAGAGACAAATAGACTGAAAAATGGCTCCAGGCTTTTCAGTGGTTGGACCTAGAAGCTAATTTTTGAACAGCAATTACACAGTTGGTACTGTGATAGCCTGAAGAATCAAAAGACATGTCATATTCATGCTCTGTATAAGACTTTTTTTTTTGTTAGGCTTTGCGTGAGACTTTAATGCTACCACCTGGATATAAAAATCCTGTGCACCCTGAGACATTCCTTCCTTGCCTACTTCAGGGAAGGAAATGAGAAGCAGAAAACAGCTTTTAAACAGGTTTTAAAAATCAAGAACCACGTAGATTTTTTTTTTTTTTTCCCCTACTGCTGTTCCCATTTCCTGCTTACATGGAAGTTTTTTTATAGATTCCATTTCTGATGTCTAGATTTGCAAAAGAGAGTGATTTTACATGTGATTTACCAATATAAAGATGAGTTTGTGTTTTAACAAATAATACATTGATATCTGCCTAGCTGTCAGGACAAGCCATTGTAATAGAAGTGGTTCCTTAATAACAGCAAGACTTTTGTAACAACTACAGGTACCAATTTGAGCTTGAAAATAAACGTCTCCCTCTAATCAGCATTTGTTACGTTATGTGATAAAAACTGTAAAGAACATCTAAAGTCATTAGTGAACACTGATGGAAAGAGGGAATGGTTCTTTTAAGTAATTAATACTCAGAATAAAATGTGTATAAATTTATACAGGAGTCCAAAAAAATCTAGCTAGAGTGTCTAACTGTTTGGGTTTTTTTTATCTTTAAACACTGAAATGGGGGTCTGCCTGGACCCTGTCTTATTTTAGGCATGGATTTGTTCATCTAGCAATATTATTACCCTAAGTCTTTTTATAGAGAATAAGAAATAATTACTGCTGAAGAAAATTTGTAAGGTTTGTGGCACTTCCTTAGTAAGTCTCTCATTTAAATACCTAAGTTGGATCCAGGCCAAAAGGGTTTGTGCAAGTTCACCTGATCATCTCTACAGAACAGAAGCAGAATCCTAGAGTAATACCACTCCACTTCTGGACTGTCACCTCTTCTTAAATATGCTTTCTGCGAGGCACCATCACCTTGGCTGCTGGGCTCAGTTGTGCCCTGCAGTGGGTTGGCTGGTTCCAGCTGGAACCAGCTGTGTGCACCATGGGGCAGCCCTGGCCTCCTCACAGAGGCTGCCCCTGCATCCCCTGCTGCCAGAGCCTGTGTAGGGGAATCCAATACGATTCCTAACTCACATGACAGACAAGCATGACATTTTTGTTTATTTATTCATGCTGTGCTTCATTTCTCATTTTACCCTGACTGCCATACGTATCGATTTTATGTGGTAAAAACTTAGAGTTTTTCATTGTATGCTGAGCAGGTGAATTTTCCCTTTGACTGGTATATCCTTAAGAGGACAAATGCAACCAGGATAAAATTTTGCATGTCATGTTCAATGGAGAACTGTGGGCAGTCCTGTGCATTCTGAGGTGAAATGCAGGACCCGGATGTTTTGCTGCAAGGAAGGGGCAGAGGATACTTTCCAGTGGACCCTTGTAGACCTCTGAATATAATCTGAATACAGGCTAAAGGTGATGTGAACTGCTGTTGTTCCATTTCTGCAGCTGCTTCTCTGCTTTTCACCCTCAATGCCAGAGTTTCTAGGCATCAGAACCCTACATTATAAAACAAACCGTAATTTTTCTGTAGAGAGGAAGAAAAGAAAAAAACAAACAAACAACCAAATAAAAACCAAACTATTCTACTTTGGGAAAAGAGGAAGTCAACTTAGAAAGAATATGACAATCAGTTGCAGTTACTTGGTCCTCTAACTATGATAAATAGACTTGTGAATTATTTTCTGCTTTCACCTGTAAACAGGGTCCCCCAGAAACCACACAGAACAATCATGGGGTGGTCTGCTAAGTCCATTTTCTTTCCATTAAGCCATCTAAACAATTTCAGAAGCATTAGTCAGTCTGCTACTGGTAGCTGCTGTCACTACTGCTGCCACTGGTTTGGCAATACCAGCCACAAATACTGCTGGCAGTGCTGATCTCTGCTTATCTGCCCTGCCTGCCCCTTTTCCAGCTGTAGAACAATGTATAAAAAGACATAAATCCTAGTTACAGTGTCTCCTTACATTCCAAAACAATTATAATTGTGAATATTTTCTGTTGAATACAATTAATCTTTTATACAATGTGAATAAAGACATCAGGGCATAAAATCTGCCTGTATGTATTGACAGTGCTTCTCTGATAACTCACTGCATTTCAGTTTAAAGGAACTGAAATGCATTGTCATAGAGATCTGAAATGTTGCAGTGTGTTGCTTTGTATGGCTCATTTCAATTAATGCAGTGGCTATTTTGCCTTCCTGACATTTTTATATACACAGATGTCAAATAGCATAGCCCTATGTCAAATGTTTTTGTTTATTAGTATGGGGACTACTGTCCTACTAATCCTAACACAGTAATAAAATACAATTGCTACGATCACAACCTAACTACATCTTACTTGTTTCTTCTGTCAAACACAATGGAATTGGCTTTTCACATCAGTAGTCCACATTTGATTCATATTTCTATTTAACAGATGGAGGCTGTCATGGGTGAAATGAGACTTGTCAGCCTCAAAAAGAGGAGCTAGTATTCATCCTTAAACTGATCTGAAAATGAAATTCTCATTTTTAAGAAACTCTGAGAGTGGTGACAAGATTACAGATATCTGTTTCAAGTTATCTAGGGAAAAGCATAATGACTTTTGAGTACATTTTTGTGCTGAGCTAGCTTCAAAAAGCAGATATGCAGTATTTGATCATTTCTGTCAATTAATTACCATGAGCTCTATTTTACACAGATGTAGAACTGAACTGCTCTGATATTAGCTAGAAGTGGGACACTGATAAAATATCTTGTACTGGTTTAAAGAGACAAAGGAGATTCTTCCATCAGGTTCGAAGACTTTAGCAAATCTAACAGATTCCCAAGAAGGACTATTCAGATTTTATCAAAAGTTATCCTAATTCCTGTGTGAATTACTCATACCATCATATTACATGTAAAGACAGAATATATAAATTGATCCTTAAAACAATGGATTTTACCATTGATTGAAAAACCCAGCCACCCACACAACAGAGCACATCATCTGAACAGTATACCTTCACTCATGGGTGCAAACAGCTGTATCTTTGAATCCATTTGGGAAATGTGTTTTAATGAATAAAATCTCAGTTTTATGTAGTGCTAGAGTTTTTCAGTTCTGTAACCAACTGTAAGGAAGGCTAAAATTTTTAAATGATTTTTAAAAGGGTTACTAATGGGCAAAACCTCAAAAGGTAAGTCTTTGTTTTTCTTCTCCTTTTGCATTCGGGTCCAAAAGATTGCTTATTCAAAGCTTGTGTTGACAGGATTATATTTGGAGGAGCCAATATAACCTATTTGCCCCTCTCCCTCAAGAATTAACAGGTTGACATGAATAAGTCGCTGACCCTGTGTAAGAAAGAGTGAAAGGAATTATGAATTATTAGTTTACTGTTTCACCTGAATAAACAGACCTGCCAGAATGCTTGAGGTTACATATCCAAGAGAGAAGTGTGCTTCTGACACATAGATGCCATAGAAAATTGTGATAATTTACCTAGGGGTTTTTTTAATTAGTATTGTCATAGTGAGATGAGTAGGAGGGAATATGTTGCAGCTGACATCCACCCTGCTAATCTGAATAAAGGGGAGAAAAGAGACAAACTGAAGTAATGTTTTAAATGTTTATGCTTTATCTTTTAAAGATATCTAGAGTCTGAGCTACTGTATACAATTGTATACATTCTAGTTTTATTTCAAGTGTAGTCTGAGATAATCTGTGTAAAAAAATCAGGGCAAATTATGTACTGCTGCTATTCTGCTTCTTGCACTTTGTTTTGAAAAGTAGAATTCTGTCTTTTGAAGTAGTGTCATATAATACCCACTCTGCAGATTCACAGTATTTAAATGTCAGTTTGGGTCATCTTAACAGCTACTGGACACTTGCAATTGAGGAATACAAACAATTACATTTATTTTTTCAAGAAAGTCTGGAAAAAGTCTTAAAAACATATGTTTAAGAGAAAAAAATATGCTGAGTTTTCTGGTATGGTCCTTCTTATGCAAACTTCCATATACTTCCTGATGCTTACAAACAAGGCCACAGTCATTTTTGCTGAGCATGAGCCTGAGAAGTGCATACATAAATATAACTACTATTAAAAATACATGTCATAAATCTTACCTCTGCAGTTAGGAATTTTGTACTAAGTTGTCAGAAAACTCTTCATTGTACTAAGGATTCACAATTCTGAAATCCCTCTTGGAACAGGACACTGAAAAAGAAGTGGACATCAGTACTCTCTCTTAATAGACATGGGCAGATCAGCAGCATAAATTGTCTCTCTTCTGAATAGGTGTACTTTGCACAAAGTAATGCGAAGAAAAAAAACCAAAAACAAAACAAAAACAAAACAAAACAAAAACTACCTGAATTTTAGGTGCTTGCAGAAGTAAATGACCATGATCTATGTTTGGATTTAGCCTTGCAAATGTTCCTTTAAACATAAAGCCTTTTGTGGATTTAGGAGATAAAATGACCACTGGAGGAGCCATCTACTACAGTTATGTATTCAGTATTAAATTGTGAGGTCTTGGGAACTATAATTCTTATCCAGCTTCTGCTGTATCCAGGACAGACTGCTTATAGATCTAAATTACAGATCTAAATTACAGAACTTTAACTGCAATAATGAAAAGTTTAGTTGGAATATACTTGCTTTATTTCTTGGGAGGACCATGCATCCCTTACAATCATTGTAGTTAGACATTTGATATTTATTCTAGACAGTTAAATAAAGTTCTTAGAATGTCAGCACTGCACTTCAACCACAAGCATGACCATGTTGTGTAGATTTAGCCCTAGAGATTTAATTGATATACATATATTTATTTTATAACTGAATAAAATGTGTTTTATTGAAAAAAATGCCACTAAACCTATTTATGAAGTATTAGGCACAGATATCATCTATTTAAAATTAACAGCTTTGTTCTGTAAAATTTAATGTCTTTGGAATTCCTTATCTCTTTTTTCTTCTTCTTTTTTTTTTTTTTTTACATGAGAGAAAAGGAGGAGAAAAATGACCAAAAAAAAATTTGGAGGTGTAAATAACTTATTAATAGATTCAACCTTCTACTGATCCCTTTTATATTTATAATGTGATTATTATTTTTTTTTGAGGTAGGTAGAGCAAACCCCAGATCTTGTACTGGCTTTGCTCAGTTTCATCTATAAACATAATCAGTGGAAAGACTGAATGTAAATGGTCATTTTGATTAAAATCCAGACTATAATTCAGTTCTACTCTCATAGTATGCCTGCTTTGCTCTCATGTTACATGCATGTCACAGTGATCATACTGACTGAACCTACTATGAATGAACTTACAGAACTTCTCTTATTCTTTCTTTTGGTATCAGAGCATTATTTCCCTCAGCAGGTACACAAAACCAAAAGCAACTGCTAATCATTTATTCTTTCAATAGTCTAAGTCATTGACAGTTTCCCTTTTTAATCGTGTCCATCAGAGCTGTTAGAAACATAGTACATTTGTAAGAACTGGAATAAACATTGCCTAATCAGCATTCAGGAATACTGAAAAAAATAGTGTAAAAGAAAAAAAAAAAAAAAGAAAATAACACCCACAGTGATTGAGGAGAAAAGCTATTTAACCATTTGTAAAACATAGTTCTGTTCACTTTCTGTTGGATGAATAGAAAAGCAAATTGTGGCCAGTATGGACTGTTTAGTAATTGAGAAAGATATAAACATCATCCTCATATGTACTTCTGGATCCTCCAGTGCAACCAAGATTCTTCAAAGAATAAAATAACAATAATACAAAATATCAAAATCATCAACTATGAGTGCTCTGTTAGAATTAATTAAAAAGAAGAGGTGAGGTCAGTAGCCATAGAAATGGTCTTTAGCTATGAACAGAATTCTGAGCTTGCAATGTTGTGCTCACTCTTGCACTGTCATTCAGTTTTTTTCAGTTAAGCTGCCCATTAAACACAGTATAAAAACCTTCAGTGAGCTTCAGTCTTTGCCAGTCTTATCCATGAAAACTGTTTATGCTGACCTTGATGCATGGGCTCACCCTTTTTCCTTGAAAATTCCTCTCTCTTACAGAAGTACCCTGCCTCTGCTGGCTTCCTATCCGTGGCCCAGTACCTTATTCCTTGGTTTTACTCTTGATTTAACATTTGGCAGTGTATCCAACATAATGAAGAATTAAGATAACCAGAGTGGTCAGTACGCCGAGTGAACAACCTCACTCCAACTGTGCTCTGTATTCTCACTTTAACAGCACAACATATACAGCTCTTCAGAAATGCTGAAAACGGTAATCTTCTATTTCATGTAAGAGAGGCAGTTTGATCCATTTAGAGAAAATATCTTGGAATCTTTCTTTCCAGGAAGCCAAATACACTTTACATTCCAGAATTAGTTTGAGGTAACAATGCTCCTTCTCAAAACTTACTCAGATCATTTAGTAAAGCACTAGAAAAAATATCTAAAACTACTCCTAGAATAATATCTACAAGTATTTGTAGAACAATAGCTCACGAGCAGGTTAGAGACTTTAGGGGATAATGAAGGAAGTGTGCAGGTGTTTTGTTTAAGCCAAAGTAGAAATTTCAAGACCTCAAAGACTGCATATTTTATCTATGAATTCCTAACATCCTATTTGAAAACAAGTGTTTGATGCAGTATTTGAAATTCCGTGTCTTTCACTAACCATCTTTGCCATGCTACACAAACATATTCTTCTGGATTTTTTTTCTCTGATTCAAATAACTTCCCCCACCCAAATGTTTTACTTAAACAGGAGAGAAGGTAAGAGAACTGCACCGATGTAGTAAGTTCTATGACCTGGGCATTATACAGAAAACTAAAGAAGTTAACTAGGCTAGATATTTGGATTTTTTTTTTTTTTTTTAACTGTTCCAACTACTAAGCTGTACCTCTAAAGACAGTCGTCATCAACTGATGTGTATTAATTTTTTTAGAAATTCAGTCTTGGTGATGCATTAGAAGCATTCTGAACTCATCTGCTTTCACTGTGAGAGAACCGCGGTGAAAGGTGTCAATAAAGAGCTCTTTTGGGTGCTTTCCGAAGCCGGAAGAGCGCCTCGCCTGTGCTGGGGACCGGTAGCTGGTGGGCGGTTGCTAAGGCAGCCCGGGCGGAGCAACAGCACGGGCGGCAGATCCGTACGAGGTGTTACCGCGCCCACGGGCACTCGCCGAGACCGCCATCCCCTCCCACCCCGGGGGAAAAAAAAAAAAAGAAAAAAAAAAGAAGGCAGCCCTTCGTGAGCGCCAAGCAAATAATCAGGAGGGGGCGTTACTTGGGCCAGCAGAGCGGCCAAACGAGGCACAGCGGCTCGCACGCGAGAGCGCTCGCTCGCTGAGGGACCAGCTCCAACGTGGTAACCGCGACACGAAGGGTCAGCAAAGGACTCTTTTTGGCTCTTTCATGGGCTTTTGGAAGCTGGGAGAGCGGCTTGCTTGTGCCGAGGGCGGACAGCCTACGGGCGGCAGCTGAGGAGGCCCGGGCTGAGCAGCACCCCAGGCAGCCACCCCTCCGCCATCCCGCCTTTGGGAGCGCGTGCGGCAGGGAGCTCGTCGCGTGAGCTCTGTGGCCGTCGGGGCGGCATCTCAGCAGCTCGTCAGCTGCCGGGAGGGCGCTGAAACCTCCTGTCAGGGACACAGCTGAGTGTAGGGGATCTACCAAAATGATGGGTACTCGCCTCAGGACCAAAACCCCTGCTCCTTCCGAGAGTGCCCCAGTGATGTCTGGACAACCGCGAATGAGGAGCCGTGGACGCTGGTACCCACAAAGGCAAGGCTCCCTTCAGTATCCACAGTTTCAACCACAGACAGGTAGGAGATTTTAACAACTGCAGACACTCGTGAACAAGGGCTGCAGGAAGTGACTGTAACAAAGCAGCACATGGTAAACACTGAAAAAAGAAGAGATGAGTACTCCTTGTGGGTGACCATCTATTAAAGGGCATTGTAGGGTGAGTTTATAACCTAGTGAAAAGGGGAATTTTCCAAACTTCTAAGCCACAGAGGCAAAATATGTTGAGTTTGTCTTTTGAGAAGAATGCTTCTGGATGTCCCATAAAATTGCTCTTTACTACTGACTCTCTCAGCTTTGTTGTTTCAAAGTAATTACTGAATTTCCTACATTTCTAAGTGAAGTGACATGGAGAAATCAGACTCCACAGCTGGGAAGGTTGTAAAGTAGGTAGGTTTATTCAGCACTCGGCAGCACAGGGGGTCTCCCCACCACAATTGTGTGCGCCCATCACAGGGGTTCGTCCCGAATTTATACAACATGGCAATTACATATTCATGAGATTTCCTAATATGCCTATAAATCTGCATTACCTCTACCGCTTCATATTAAAATTAGTTATTTACATAATTTCCTCCTCCTTGAGTCAGTGCAGTGCCTCCTGGTGGTGGTCGTCAGGGCTCGTAAGGATGAAGGTTGCCTGCTTCTCTTGGTCACAGCTAGTAACCTTTTGTTTTGTGATCCTCAATAGTTTGTTGGCCTTTATTCAGACAACAGGGCTGGCTTAGACCAGTCCTTTGTAGCTAATTCCTGCTAATCAAGGACACTGAGGAGGTTCTTATCTCGCCTGGTAGTATTTGCAAGGTTATGTCACAAATACAGTGTTTATTCTAGTTACTGGCATAATACCTCTGTTTTAGTTATCAGCAAACGCACCCCCCACCCCCCCCACCCCACCCCCCCCACCCCAACAAAACACACCCCAACCAACCCCGCCACAACACTATAGAACTCTTCCTAAG
>JANIJG010019760.1:0-23355 GCA_024611175.1 Megaceryle torquata | reverse complement strand
TATTCACCCAAATGCTGGGTCCTGCACTTCAGTCACTGCTGAAGGAGTGCTGTAGTGGCTGAAAAGTTGCCTGGCAGAAAAGGACCTGGAGGTGTTGGTTGACAGACAGCTGAACAAGAGCCAGGAGTGTGCCCAGGTGGCCAAGAAAGCGAACATCATCCTGGCCTGTATCAGAAGCAGGAGGAAGGAAGTGATTGTGTTCCTGTACTAGGCACTGAAAGAAGATTTTAATGAGGTGGGTATTGGCTTCTACCTAGTAACTAATGACAGGAGAAGAGGCCACAAGTTGCACTAGGGGAAGTTCAGATTAGACATTAGGAAGAATTTGTTTAGTGAAAGAGTAGTTAAACATTGGAACAGGCTGCCCAGGGAAATGGTGGAGTCACCACCCCTGGAGGTGTTCAAAAAATGAGTGGATGTGCTGCTCTGGGACATGGTCTAGTGGTCATGAAGGTGTTGGGTAGAAGGTTGGACTTGATGATCTTGCAGGTCTTTTCTAACTTTAACAATTCTATTATTCTATTCTAGCCTATATGTTTAGATACTTGCATTCAGTTGTTACCATTACAGTTCAAATAAATTGCAAAGTATGTAAAAAAAAAAATGTTCATTACCTTAAAAAAAAAAAAAATCACTAATATGCTACCTTGAAAACAT
Source organism: Megaceryle torquata (assembly GCA_024611175.1). NCBI lineage: Eukaryota > Metazoa > Chordata > Aves > Coraciiformes > Cerylidae > Megaceryle > Megaceryle torquata. The sequence goes on along the minus strand of JANIJG010019760.1, from coordinate 22,698 downwards.
GTGTTCCCATTTTTCCTGTAGGTCAGATCTTGAAACTAATAGAGAAGTCTTTTTTTTTTTTTTTCTTTTTTTTTCCTTTTTTTTTTTTTATGGTTAAAAAGAAAATCATAGATGGATATTTTGGGGCATGAGTTTGGGGGAATTTAATAGATTTGGGGATTTTTTTCTTCCACATTATTTTTCCACACACTTTAAACTATTTTAAAGACCCACAAAGAAGTTTCAATTTCCAGGAAAAAAAAAAAAAAAAAAAAGATTGTTATTGTATTTATGAGTACAGATAACCTCAATTAGGCCATAGACCTCATTAGAAATTTTATGCTTGGTAATGGAATATTAAGAACTGAAATATGGAGGAAAATTCACTATTTGAAGATACTTAAATATTTTTTTTTTTTACACTCAAATGAACACTACTTTCTATAGCATGTTATATTTTCTGATAACACTATTTTACATTTTATATTTTATATATTTTATATTTGCATAGGATAGTTCCAATTTATTGGATGGATGGAAAGTTTATGTCTTTAATAAGTGCAAAGAAAATGTGTCTTTTTCAAGTGTAAAGAAAATAAACATATTTAAGTATAATTTCAGAGTACACTTCACTTATGTCAAAGGTTCTTTGCTTATAATGAGACCTTAATCAGATATTTGTTAAGTTGCCATGCCTTCAAGTGTATGTTCTGTAATTTTTAGCCCTTTTATTGGATTAAATATTTTATGGGTAATACAATAAAAATCAGTACAATCATTCATGCACTTCTATAATTATTTTAAATAACCTGAAGTAAATTTTGTAATCGTGATTAATATTGATTAGGCAAGGTTATTGGTATGGGTTGATTATATGGAAAAGTCGAAACAAATGGATTTGATTTTGCAAAATGCAGTCTTCCATAATGTATAACTTTTTGGTTATGTTATTATTATTACTTTATATTATTACCTTTTATTATTTCTATAATTATTTATTTTCTGGTTATGTTTTGGTTTTTTTTCTATATTACTTTTAGAATAGGTGTTAAATTCTGCTCCAGAAAAAAAAAAAAAAAAAAAAAAGAAACAGAAGTTAACACAGAAACACATCCTCTATCCAAAATATCACTATTACTATATCTGCTTATCTACATGTTAGTGAATTATCCATCTTCTTTATGGTTATCTTAACAGATTACTCATTAAATGGTGCATTGATCCTTGGTGCACAAGTATTGAAAGTTTACGAACACTATATTCATACCAGATAATACAAACATACATGAATATTAAAGGTGGTTGGGGATTTCATGTGCAATATTCTCCACCTTGGTTAAGAAATGTAAGAAATTAGAGTTTTTCTGAAACATTTAAAGCTTTGGATGTTTTTCTTCAGAGTGCTTTAGATGAATGCAAATTCTACTAGAAATATGCAGCAGATCTGTTTGCCAATACAGAAGTACTAAAAAATGTTGGTTTATGTGCTAAACTTATTCAAACAGGTCCCTAGATTATTTGTAAGGAGTGACTGTTTATTTCTATGTCACTTCTAATAAGCTGAAGGCATTGGATTTCTCGTCTATTGTTCACTTTCATCTTTTTTATCTACTTCTAAGTCCTTGAATCATATTATTTCACTGTTATAAAAATGAATGGTTTCCAAGTTTCATATCCGTAGAAAGAAAATAATGATGACAACCTTCTTTGCAAAAAAATCTTTGAAATGTCATATATCTAACAGTGGATATGTTGTATTAGTAATATAAGATATACTTGTGTATACTGTATTGTTTATAGCAAAATAATACGGTTTATCCTGAAATCTGTTGGAAACATACTTGTATGAACAATTGCCGTTTTATTTCTTCAGAAATACTAAAATACTTCTTTTGAAGATGATAAGAAACTATAACAATTTTCATTATCATAGCACTGTTTTCTGGAAAACATAAAAGATGTTTATGAGAAGAGAAAGCCCTGCATTTTGTGTTTACTTCAGAGGTTTCCATGGTATAGTATCAAAATATACATAATACAGAACACTTTCTTCAAGCACTGCCTTGAATAGTGAAGCTATACTTTATTTTTTTTAATAAAATCACCTACACTACAAAACCACATTGTCTCTTATATTATGGTCTGAGTATGCATATATGTCAGATTTAGTACCTATATGTGTAATGCCAACAACCTCATTCAACAACTGTGAGTTTAATATCCCACAATGACTAAAGTAGTGACAATATACCATTAATAGCACAAGATGTCTATATTTCTAGACTTCATGGTATTTAAAATTAATTTAAGAAGATGTAGAGGCTACTGAATATTCTAATAGCTGTCTGGTTTGAAAGAAAGGGATTAGATATATTTTGAAATAATTATTATTTACAGTGAACTCAAACAGTTACAAGTCACATCAGATTAATTCTTATCCATTTAGAAGTTAGATCTTTGTGAAAATGAAAGCCACTGTAGTCATAAAATGTATCAATCAGTCAATATATAAACCAAAAATCTGTAGAAACATTAATAAAAAGAAAGTTGTCATCAGCTTGCTTCTGTACTATGCTAGTTAACAATTAAGCAACCTGACTGAAAGTCTAAGTATTTGTGTTATTAAGATACTAATTATTTTATATTAAGAAACCAGGGTCTTGAAAAAATGGAAAAAATCAAAGTCTGTAGATGACTACAGACAATAGTACTTCATTATGCAACAGAAAAAAAAAAAAGAAAAAAATCATCTGAGGCTATATTTAACTCTAAATGAGAATTCATTAGGGTTCTTTTCAATTTCTATTTTTGTGTATGGAATGCTCTTTAATTAACAGACATTATGAATACAATATATTTAACAGATGTAGTTTCTAGAGAATCAATTTTTCTCATACTAAAAGTAAATTTCACCATCTGAAATAGAAATAGAATTGTTCTGTTCCATACAGCAATTTATGTTCAGACCAGCTGAACCTCTATACTCCTTGAGAGAAAAACATCCTCAGTGTAATAGAAGCAAACACTGATCTTCCTTTTCAAATCAGCCTGATCCCAGACAGGTTAAACAGAGTGAGGCAGCCACTCTTTGCATAAGTGAGTATGAAATGTCTCTGTTCTCATTCCAGTACCATCAATAATCATTGTCTTCCAAGCTATTAGTTCATTTCTTAAGCAAAAGTAGTAACACAGTTCATATTTTGCCTTTTTATGTTGTCCAAGATTTCATAGTGATGCAGTCTGATAGAGGAAAGTCATAATTCACAGGAAAAATATTGCTTGGTATTTAAATCACAATAGTGCCCTGAAGCTTCCAGTCATTAACAAAGATCCCATCATACCAGACAAAAAAACCCAAAACAAAACAACAAAACCAGCAAGAACAAAACAGATAGGCCCTTCCATAAAGAGGTGGGGACTGAATGATCATTTGAACAAATCACATAAATATGAACAAAGGCCTAACTTGATCATCACTTTTTCAACTTTATGTATACTCATTTAAAAGTATGGCAAATAAATAATTTGGAAGATGGGTTTCAGATCTGTGTCAAACATTGATAGTAAGAAAGGGCATATCATAGTGTTGTATTGTGCTTGTTACACCACAACAGCTGGTGTTAATAACAAAACTATGAAGATACCATCTTTCCCAGTTCTTCATTGAATGATATCTATAAGGTACTTTCAGATGCTTTATGAGGAGCTACCTGTATTGGATATCTAATTGGAGCTATGCTATTATAAATAGCTTGGGAAATGTAGGTTAGTTGAATGGACAGTGGGGTGCATTGAAAACTGGCTGGAAGATAGAGATAGGGTTGTGATTAGTGTCAAAGAGTCTATTTGGAAGCCCATAACAAGTGGTGTTCTTCAAAGGTCAGTACTAGGTCCAGTCTTGTTCAATATATTCAATGACCCCAATGAAGGGGTAGAGTGTACCCTCAGCAAGTTTGCTGATGATACAAAACTAGGAGGAGTGTGCTGCCATTCAGCAAGTTCTGGGTAGACTGGAGAGTTGGGTGGAGGGCAGCCTAATGAAATTTAACAGGGGTAAATGTAGAGTGCTGAACTAATGGGCAGGAAAACCCCCATATTAGGGGTTGACCTGCTTGAAAGCAGCTCTGTGGAAAAGACCTGGCGGTCCTGTTGGACAGCAGGATGACCATGAACCAGCAGTGTGCTCTTGTAGCCAAGAAGGTCAATGGCATCCTGGTGTGCATTAAGAAGTGTGGCCAGCAGGTTGAGGGAGGTTCTCCACCCTGTCTGCCCTGGTGAAACCACATCTGGAGCACTGCGTCCAGTTCTAGGTTCCCTGGTTCAAGAAGGACAGAGAACTGCTCGAAAGAGTACAGCAAAGGGCTACAAACAAGATTAGGAGAGTAGGCCATCTCCCTTAAGACTGTCTGTCTTGGGTGTTTTTTCTGTACAAGACTGAGGGTGGATCTTATCAATGCTTATAAATTCTTAAAGGGTGGTCATCAGGAGGATGGGCCTTGTCTTTTTTTTCAGTGGTGCCCAGTGACAGAACAAGAGGTAACAAGCACAAACTTGAACACAAGAAGTCCCATCTAAACATGAGGAGGGACTTCTTTACTTTGAGGGAAGCAGAGCACTGGAATGGGCTACCCATAGAGGTGGTGGAGTCTCCTTCTCTGGAGACATTCAAAACCCACCTGCACATGTTCCTGTGAAACCTGCTCTAGGTGAACCTGCTTTGGCAGGGGGGGTTGGACTAGATCTCCAGAGGTCCTTTCCAAACCGTGTCATTCTGTGATTCTGAGAAATAGTAATAGTTTTTAAGTAATTAAATTAATATATAATTGTAAAATGTAACAAATAATATGTTATTTACAACCTTTAATCTGGCATTTATAAAAACAATGGAAATTCAAAAGGTGGATTTAATCTTTGAAATTAAATTCTGCCTTTGAATGAAACTTTTTGGAACAGATATGAAAATAATGAATGAGGATACTATAATATAAACACAGAGGGTACAACATCATTAAGGATTGCTGCCTAGCTAGGAGAAGTCAATGCATACCACTAGTCAGAGACACAGAAACCTGATGTTGCAGGTAGTTCCAGTAACAAACTTGAGCACAAAGAATGAAATACAGGCCACTTTACTAAGAGTCGTTACTCCTGTTCCCACCCATGCCTCATCAGCAACATTCTCTTGTGAGATCTACCAGCTCCTGTCAGGTCTCCACACTACCCTGGAATTTCCCTGGTTGAGGAACCCCCCACCGCACATCTCAGTCCCCTGCTCTGCTGTGGAAAATGCCTGCATGGGAGCTGATTGCCTTGCCTAGGCTGTAGAAAGTGGGAAATACTGAAGGCAGTGCTGACTTCAAAATCCATGTCTCACAGGACTCACACAACCTTCAGGAATGATGCTCTCAGGTTGTTTTAATTGTTTCAGGATGTAATGGTCTTCTCATTAAAGCTTTCATGAAAGAAGTGTGAGAACAAGGTTCAATTTTTTTTTTTTTTTTTAAGGGCATTCAAATAATATATACATTCCTAGAGATGACATTGCATAAGTAGATGATGGCTGCCATGAGGCTGGGAAATTTGCTTTCTTTCCTTGTGAAAGTGAGGCTCCGTAGAGTCAGCAAAGCAGCTCCAAATCATGGTTCTTGCTTCCAATTGTGTTATACGAATTTTATATCTAACGCCTAATTAATCAAGAGTCCCTTGAGCAAGGATTTCTGTTTCATTTGCAAAACTTGCTTTGAAATCGAAACTGCTTGATGAGTCATCAGCTCTGGTGATAATACATAAGACATTTAATATTCTTTTACTATACTTTTTTTTTTTTTCCCCTTCTAAATATAGCACTGTTTTCTGATATTTTTTGCCAAAAAAAAAAAATTAACCTGAAGATGTTGACTACAAATCTAATTGATAGGGAATTTTTTTCATATTTTGTAAGGGTGAGAAATACCTATTTCCAGGTAAGAAATATAAAACAATGCAAATGTAGAGCACAAGCGGACAATGAGTTTACAAAATCATCTTATTCAAATGCTCATATACTGACCATGTCCAGCGCTAAAGCAGCTACAGTTGTTTAATAATTAGTAAGATTACTGAAGCTAAATCTGATATCATTGAAAGATGATAATATAAGCAGATACCTTGAATCAAAACTTCCTACTGTTAATTAGATTAGAAGATGTACAATGGTCAATACTCAGAAAGATTTATCAGCAAGGTAAAAACTCCAAGAACATTTATTTCTTCTTTGCTGATATTGTGTGATATTATGCAGTCAGGGAAATCAAAGTATACATGTCACTTTTTGGTAAACAAATTTGAAAACTGCTTGGGCCCTCTTAGTCTTGAAATGCATTCAGAAGAGAGTTACACACTAAGAATTTGGAATTCTTTAATGTTTTCCTTTTTAAATACCTACAGATAATTTCATTGGGAAATAGCTATGATAGAATTTTTTCCACTCAAATAAAAATACAAACCAAATCCAACAAAAGCAAAACAAATCCAACAAAAGCAAACCAAATCACCACCAACAACAAATTCAAACAAAACAAAATATTGACTTTTTATTTTGGTTTGATGAGACAAAAAAAGAAAAAGAGGCTACTTCCAGAAATAAGAGATCAGTTTAGTCCAACAATTTAGTTCAGGCAGTGAGAAATTACTGAGTTCCCTTCAGAGATGACACGCTTGTTTGATTTAGGCAGTAGGAACAAAATGTTCTCTCTCTACCTATCTTTCATTTAACAGATCACTGCAAAGAGTTAGGTACTATGGAATGGAAAGGACTAGATAAAATAGAAGAGTCTCAAATGTCTTCTTACAAGCTGATTGTCATTAAATAAAGATAATATTTATATCATTACTCTTTCAGTTCTCTCTCAAAATTTTCTCTTGTATTATATCCAATATGACTTTATTATACTCTGTCCTATACTGCTTAGTACTTCCCCACTTAATCAGCTGATCAGACTTGACTTGAAAAAGGTTCAAAATAAAGGGAAAATTCCCTTTCCTGATTACTGTTTATGTTAGCATTAACTTTTAAGTGCAGCTCAAACAAAAGATGCTCAAGTAGGGACAAATGCAGGGACAAGGATAAAGTTTTCAGTAGACTTTTAAGGGTATTTATGTTTCTAAAAATTGTCTACTATGTCCCTCAAAATAATTTGGCTTCTAAACAGAATTCAACAGATTTTTCCCATATTTGGGTTTTGGTATAAATGATTCAGCTCTGGCAGGTTCATCACCTTGCTACAGACACCCAGTACATAGGCCTATTTCACTATCACATTCAGTCTTTCTCAGTACAAGAATAAGGACATTTCCTTACATGGACAAGAAGAGTTTCATACATTTCCACTGCCCTGCTTAAATTACCATGTTACCTTCTTTCTCCATTCAGCATGTAATTTTCAAAGCAAAACTGCATTCACGTTTTAAGATGTATAATAACGATTGTGTAATGTTGGTATGTAGTTATTTTAGTTCAAAACTGTTACTAAATATTTAATCTCTGTATCTAATACAGACCAAAGCTACATTATGAAGAGCAAGAAAAAACAGAAATTATACTCTTTCAAATTTGTTAGTTCAAAATTATAGTCAAATAGCACAGTGATATATCACATGAATGCATAAATGTATATACATAGAGAAAAGATTGTATATGTTCCTTGAAGTAGTCTTCTGACAATATTTTAAGTTCCACTCTTTCCACTTCACTACAATGAAAATGTACTGGATTTTAATTTAGGGTATAATCAATATCCTATAAGTTATAGTCATAATTTAAGTGTCTAACTCACTTAGCTGTGGTCTAAATGTTTTTGGTTATATATCCTTACATTTACAGGCACATGTAAAACTTCAAATAATTATATAATTTACTTATAACCTATTCACTAATCTCCACAGACATTAGATTTCTGTTGTTCCTGTTGTTCTAGCTACAAATGTCATTAAGAAAGCAAAAAAAAAGCTTTCATGTTTTGTTATGTCTCTTGTGCTTTCTGTTCTTTACTGATATTGCCTTAGTAAGAATTCCATATAGTTAGGCTATCCAAACCACCAAAAAAAGTTTAAAGGCTGCAGGGTTGTGAAAGTTTTACCTATTCCTCTGAATTCAGTGGGTCGTGAAAAATGTGGTGTCCTGCCTTCTTGAAAAAGATTAATAGGAACAGAAGATGGCTTGGCATGAATCCATTTTCTGACAAAAATTGCCATGAGAATACAAAATAGTACAATATTAATCCATTCTCATGAAAATGATGGTAATGAAAATGAGAAATAGCATCAACTAAAGCCATTTTCATTACTCTGTTATGATTGCAATCTTGTAGCTCTCAGGGAGTGTGCTGAGTGAAGAGATCTATATTTCAGCCACAGTTTTAATGTCTTTGATGAGCATCTCCTTACCATTATACACCATTTCATTCTATACTTTGAATTCTTTTTTTAAAAAGCTTTTCAATCAGTTCCAGGTTTCTAAACTTGACAGCATATTTATTAATGGTCCTTTAAAATTGTCCATAGAAAGTAAAGACATGGAGCTCTGAAGAAATTGGCATTACATGACCTAATTAATGAAAATGAAGAGAGCCCCATGTTTGTAATAAGTTCATGTAAAAATGCAGTAGCATAGTATAAAATTAACTGCTTAGATCAAACTCTTTTTCCTTTGAAAAAGAGTCTTTAAAAATATTCTACCGAAATTATCTGTAGTCAAATTGTCAACATTTTAGCAACAGCAGATTTTTCCATAACATTTAAAAGAATTGTGATATTAGTTACAAGATTACTTTCTCAATGACAAATTTCCAATTTTATTTACATTAAATTATTTTGGGGGTTTTTTTTGAGTAAGCATAGAAATATTTTCTCATGAAACGAAGACATTAGTCATTACACAACTCTGATAAAAATAAACATATTGTTAATTTTTGTGACCTAACAGAGCAATTTAATATATATATAGAACCACAGTATCATAGATTCATTTGGGCTGGAATGGACCTTTACAGGTCATCTATTCCAATGCCCCTGCAGTAAGCAGGGGCATCTTCAACTAGATGAGGTTGCTCAGAGCCCTGTCCAACCTGACCTCGAATGTTAACAGGCATGTGGTGTCTACCACCTCTTTGGTCAACCTATGCCAGTGTTTCACTACTCTCATTATTAAAAAAAAATAAATCCTCATATCTAGTCTAAATCTACCCTCTCTTAGTTTAAAACCATCACCCTTTGTCCTGTTGTAACAGGTCCCCATGTTTCTTATAGACCCCCTTTAAGTACTGAAAGGCTGCAGTAAGGTCTCCCTGGAGACCTTATTCTCTTCTCCAGGCTGAACTACAGCTCCCTCAGCCTTGCTTCACAAGAGAGGTGCTCCAGTCCTCTGACCTTAATATTCAGAAAGATCACTCAAAGGAAATCTTCAAAGAATCACATCCTTTTTTTAAACTATGCTACATACTAACTCTATTTTTTCACCACCAAGGTTTCTACAGTTAGATTGTTTAGGCTGTATGTATAGCTTTAGTCAAACTTACCTCAGTATTTGATTTTAGAATGACAGTAGTCATGTAATAATTATTTGTAAAAGAGCAATACTTGCAAAAAAATTAATCTCAATTTGTATGTATGCCCCACTGCTTTAATGTACTTACTCCTAAATATATGTATTTAGCTCTACACTTCCAGGCTTGCATTTTTGAAAACTCCCTGTGTTTTGATTTCCCAAGCACCACAGAAGTTGATGCCCTGAGAACAGGATTAACCACACTCCATAAACACAGTTCAGTGTTTCAACATGAAAAACTTGAGTACCCTAACAGATGCATAGTTAATGTGAGTATTCCAGCAGGAACTTCTACATTCCTATCTTTGGCTTTTTGCATGGGCTTCCTTTCTGTCCATGATCTCAAGGATTACCCCTTCTGAATACAATCACAATAAGGTTACTGCAGGATAATCTCTGTAAATGATAATTCCAGGATTTTCAAATTATTTCTCTGATGCTTTTTAAACAGAGGGGGGAAAGTGCCTGACTATCCAATTACCTTAGCCAATAAAAGTATTGTTTGTGATTATGTCTAAATTACAATAAACAAATAAATTATAAAAAACCACAGGGTGGAGACCTATGATGTTCCCACCATAACATCAAGAAATTTGCTTACCAAAAGCCTTTGATAAAGTGACAACAGAACTTCCTGCTATATTAGTGTATCACAAGTCTTTCTGAGACCAGGAGATACAAAGATGAGGCAGCTCTATTGCAACCTGGACATTTACAGAAGCTTCCGTGTGGCCTGTTCATTGCAAAATGACCAATGTAAAAATCAACTTAGAAAGCAGGACAATACAGATCAGCCAAAGACCTATATGGAAGGTTTTCCATCATACATTAAGCTCATAAAACTACACAAAACACCTTAAAGCTTTACAATAATGTTAATTCAAGGGAAAAGATACTTGTGGAGTTGCAGTCTGGATCCAAACTGCAGATAGAGACTATTCTTCTTAATGTCTGCTTCTCTTTTCCAAAAAAATTCATGTGTGTGACTTATATTCCTAAAAGGTAACAGTATAATTAATTGCATTATATATCCATGTCTTTTCATATGTCAGAACTTTTTTTTCTTCTTTATTATAATTTCAGTGAGTTATAGATCAATGTATCACTTAGAATTTTTAATTAGTCTGAGTGCTTTTTGCTTTCTGCTGTTGGAAGCAGTGGTACATTTGTATCAAAACAGTATAGGTAAAACCAGGAAAAACACAGAACTCAACCTGATTTCACATAATTTGCTGACTATACAAATCTTCAGAGTTCTCGTGACAAAGAATTTAATGAGAATGAAACCTAGGTCATTAATCCATTAATTTCTGAAGCACACAAGTGTAAAAAATATTAGAAATATAAACATGGTACAATTTTGAATTAATCTTACAGTACTACATTGTCCTATATGCCTTACCCTACAACATTAAATCTCTCTTTGGTCATGGAATCCTAATAACATTCAGAACTGACCTGTTTCTTCAAAGCATAATTACTGTTACTCTTCTATTTTATTTTTTTTTCCCCACAACAGTTTTGATGTTTTAAAGTAAAAGAAAGCAGATAGAGTATATTGATTCAGAATGGTATTAAGCAACACCTCTGCTCAGTGCTTTATACTATGTGAGCAATTAGCTATTTTTTAAAAGAAATTTGCTTCATCTTCACTTGAAAAGTAGTTTACATGTTCAATTTCAGTGACTGTATCAGTCAGGACTAGAATTCTACATAGATTATATAAAGCCCATTTCAAACTTTTATTCAGAAAGACACTTGAAATACTGGATAAGTTGTCTTTTGTCTCTCTTTTTTTACCCATGGAGTCTTTGTGCCATGTCTAGCTATATATCTGCTTAATGATGTCAGAATGCTGCCTCATAGGAGCTAGCTAATACAGCTCTCCTAATGAACAAAATGATCTCTCCAGGCAGTGACATCAGACACTGTCTTCAAGGTGATCCAGGCTCTTATGAAGAGTTAGTGTTATAAAATTACATATATAGTTTCTTGAAAGTCATAACTAGGGCAGTCTTTGAAGAGAGCTGTGTCAGTATAGACAGCAGGGAATCACAGCACTCAAATCTCAACGTAGTTAAAATAGAACTACTTAAACCAAGCAAAATCTGAGTGGTCTGGACCATCAGAAAATTGGTCCTGAACACCCAGATTCTCTAACTGAACTTCATTGTGTAAGTTCAATGACTTTTCTAAGGATAGATGTCATATTAAGTTGTAGTGCCCTTCACATGAGGTTGTTGTGTCAACTACTAAAGTACCATTTTTCCATGTTCACTGTGCATTTCAACACTCGGCTGATAGCCAGAAGACATGATGGCTCCTGGCTGAAGAATTCACCAGGAAATTCACAGGCTTACAAGAGCTGTGATTATGATTCTAAAGAAAATTTAAAAAAAACTAAGTAAGGCATGCAACAAATGAAATGAGTTCTGATGCTTCCAAAAACAAAGGAAGGAAATCATATATGTGTATATATATATATCTAAGATTAAAAAAAACCCAAACCAAACCAAAAAAAACCAACCAAACAAAACAAAACAAAACAAAACAAAAACCAGAAAAAATACACCAAAAAGCACCACAGAAACTGGATTATCTTTAACTAGGGAGAACAATCTTTCTTAATCCTAATTAGGGAAATAGTATTCCATATAGAATATGGAAGGCAAGGTACTATTTTTTACTGAAATGGAATTACAGTATACACTAATTGCCTCACACAGCAATGTTTCTTCCATAGCAGATATTAAAACCAGTTTTATTTATATTTCTTTTCACAATTTAGGAAATTAATCTGTGCATGTGTATATGTGAATAATGCTCTACAATGTAATCAGTTCTTTGTATTGTATCCCTGTACTCTGGTCATCCATGTTTTCTTAGATCACCTGTTTTTCTATTAGAAAGAGAGGAACTGGTACTTTTGTATCTGTCTCTGAATCAAACTAAATAAACTTTGTGTCAGTGGAACAATGAAGCAGACACAACACAGGCAAATCCACTGGTCTGCAGGAAAGAGAAAAGAATAGCTGTGTGTTTACATTAAACACATGTAAAAAGGCTCATGTCAGAAATACAAGGACAGAGGAAAAAGGGATTTGCTTATTTTTGAGCAAAAGCAATACTTTTCATAGTCACTCTTACTGAAAATGGTGGGACATAGTCATAGGTGTAAAAAAAGGAGATTGCTCAAAGGGGAACCAAAGAGTTCTGTTTATCTGGAGTTCTGAAACAGTGTGAACACTTCTGGATGAAAAGGATTCTGGGGTGATAGTTATCTATACACATACTTGACATTTTTTTTTAGATCTATAAGTTTATTTAATTGTCTATGAGTTTATATATATATATATTTCAAAAAATCCTTTGAAAAAATCTGTCTACATAATACTGTTGCAATATATACTTCCTGAAAGGTTAAAGCAATATTTCATAGCAACAAGAAGAATGGCAATGCCTTTGTGTTTGCTACAGCACAATTTAGGTAATTCTTTTAACATGGGGATATCATAGATTATTGTTTCAGAGTCTGTCTGCCACGGGTAAAAAAGATGCTTTGTGTCTGTTTAACAACTACTGAAAAGACTGTTCATAGAAATGGCAGGCAAATTATGTTCTCTTTCACTGGTGATAGTATTTCAGAGATTGTTAGTTGCTCTCTCTTGGTTCTTGTTACTGAATTTCACAACTGGTTTTTTTGTTAGCTGAAGTAATACTAGAAACAAAACAGACCTGATGATGACAAAAAGCAGTGTTGTTTTGCAACTTCTAGTATAATACAGTGTTTAAAGTAGTCTCTATATAAGAATATGTTGTCTATAAGTACATAATATGATTGCTGTCCTGCTGATGAGCTGCATATAAACATTTTATACCTTGAGCTCAAGTACTATCATTCTTTAAGGGCCAGAAGCACACAAGTACTCTTTGAATCAGTCTCACAAAAAGGGGTACACAACAACATGAACAGATTTCATAAAAGCAAGGAGAAATAAAATGAAGACTTTATCAAGTGGCGGCATGTGGGGGTAGCATCTCTAATTCACTGTGTTAAATTTTCACCTGATATAGGAATGGATTGCTATCACCATTTTTTCAACTTACATGTCAGTGTGAGATGATGCAGTGACGTATCATATAAATATGCAAATAAAAGTCTAAAAAGGACTTTATATACAAAAGAAAATCCAATAACAGATAGTATGCAATTCAGTGTCCTGCCTTGATTACAGGACTTGCTAGTGTCTTTTATTTTAATAAGACACATTTTGTGTGCAATCCTTATATCACACTGTATCTGATGTAATGGGTCGGGCACTTTAGTATGGCATGATTGTTTTGTTACTTCAGGAAGATCTCCAGCTGTGGGCCAGCACTTGATCAAACCAATTTGTTCTTGGCCAGAAGCTAAGAACACATAACACTTTCAATTGTATGACTTTGGGGGGTGTGGTGGGAAACAGACGAAAGTGTTATCCCAACCCTTTCAATAGTGTACAGTTTGGTCTGCTAATCAGTCTAAACCTCTGCTTTCAGAAAGTTGTGGATTAATGGCAGTTTTCAGAAAATGCTGTTCAGTTTACTGTGGTTTGGTAGTCTTTTACACTAGATAACTACTTCAATTACATACTGATTCTCATTCTTATGACAATGATTTAAATGAGAAAAGGAAATTGTACAACACGAATCTTTTCTTGTAATAAAGATTATTGCATGGATTTGACAGGGTAAAAATTAAACCCACTCTCTTAATAATCTTGAAATTGTCATCTGCTGTCCCCTTCAAATGCCACAAGGAAGGTGGCTACTTAGACATTATTAGGCATTAAATAGAAAGCAGATATGTTCTTCGACACAGTGAATCATCACACAGAGATTGTATTGTAAGTGATAAAGGTGCTACTTATGCAAATTAATAAACAGGCAAGGAATCAAGTCTTTTAATTTAGCTTAACAAGAAGGGGAATAGAGATTAAAAGCAGAGCTTGGTCAAATTGACATGTTTGGCAAAATTCCTCTTTCTTCATGTTGAGATGAAAATTTATGTAATAGATCAAAAGGATAGATACTCAGTCCATCCTGCCAGTGTCATTTTCTAAAAAAGCTTTCCTTTTTTCAATGTTACCCTTTTCTACCTTCTTCTCTCACTTATTATTAAGGCTGCTACCTACACTAACTTACAAAGTAAGTCTGAAAAGAATTTTTCTTTGTTGTTATTAGATGTTTTGTCAATTAGGGTAATAGACGACAATATTTCCTAAAAATAAAAAGAAAGAATTTATTACATTTTTTCCAGTGACTAAGATAATGTGAGTAATGCATTTTGTCAACCTGGAAGATGAAAGTTCTGCAATTTAGAGAAATTAATTGGTATATCAAGAGTCCTTTATGTTGTAGTCATGGGCTTTTACATTGTTTAATATTCATCAATGTGTATTACTGTTAACTAGTTTAGTCATATTGCTGTACTGACTAGGTTGCATTAACACCAACGGGCTAAATTTACAAAACTTGCTGTCAGTGATTTACAAATGAATTAGTTTGACATTAGCTTGAAATAAAGCTATTGAAATGCAAAACTGAAGAACAACATGACAAAATACACCATTATTTATATGATCATGCAATATTGCTTAAAAAATTGAACCTGATTTTTTTTGTTGTTGTTTAGACAAATGCAATTCCCACACAACTAAGAAAAGATGGACTAATTCTCCTTTACATCAGAACCTTTGTGTAAGCAGCACATAGGTTCAGCTTTACATAAAGCTAATGTTTTTTAAAGTAGTCCATAATACATCAGCTAAAATAATCTGAAAATCTATATATTCAAGACCTTGAGATGTTGTTTATTGCACTTGTGGTTATAGAACGGGACAAAAGGAGATAGGTTTTACAGGGTAGAAGTTACTCCTAGGGACATTCTGATTGGATGCCAGAAGAAAAATTTTCACCATGATAATAATTATACATCGGAATAATCTTCCAAGGGAAGTGGTGGATTCCCCGACAGTTTTAAGACTTTACTTCCCAGGCTGCTGGGCCATTTCATTTAAACTATATATTTATGGCTTGGTTTGAGTGAGAACAGAACTAATTCTGTTCAGTGATTTTACTTTTCAGTTCAGTGCTTCTAACTAACTGCACTTTCTGAGTTAACAGTCTGTTTTCACAGACAGTGTCTGCTTCTGGCGGTGATAACACCCCATGCTGAGATTTATTGGTATGCAGACCAAGGCCACTGCTGGATCTTGTGTACCACACTGGGGGTGCAGGAAAGTGAAAAGCTGCACCTGCAGGGAGGAGCGGACAGGGCAGGTGACCCCAAATTGACCAACAAGTTATTCCATCCCATATACGTTGTATTTGGTATAAAGCTGAGGGATCTAGAGGGTCTACAGCTACTCTCTCTCTGGGGGCTCCCGGGCTCCTCTCCCCTCTTGGACCACTTTGCCATCTTTGCTCAGCTTGTCTCAGGTCTTCTTTCAGTTCCTTCCTTGGAGTATCCAAGGAGGACTTTGTCCGTTCTGCCTTCAATCCCACTCAGTGTGTTCCTGAACCCTGTACCAGAATCCAGTTCCTGAACACAGCTCCTGTCTGCTGTGGGGCCCAGGCTGGGACTCCCCTGGTGCCTGCTCCAAAGCATCAGTGGTAAGAGTGATGTAATTACCATCAGGGGGTTGGTTTCAATACTAGTTTTGTATATATTTGTAAATATTCTAGTTTTATTATTATTATTTTTATTTTCATTAAAGCTGTTCTAGTTTCCTTTTCTAATCACTAAGTCTCTCTCTCTTATTTCCTTTCTCTTCCCCTTTGGGGAGGGAGGGGAGTTAACAGAGAGCATCTGTTATTGGTCTAAAGGGCTGCCCTGACCCTAAACTGTGATGATATATATATATATATATATATAGTTTACCTTAAAAGGTTGAACTAGGTGATACTTACGGTCCCTTCTAACCTGTTATTATATGATTCTATGATTCTGTATTTTGTTTACTTTTAGTCTGTTTAACACAAATTAAGCACGATAAGAACCTCAGTGTTTCAGGGTCTAATTCCAGAAGCATCAGATGTCTTTTAAGATAAAAAGAAATATTATCATCTATAGTAAAAATAAGATCACAATTCAAGAGTGTGACAAGGTCATAATGTCCTAATACTTTTCCCCTTTGTGCTATAAATCACCATTTAATTTTCACTACATAGTTTCAGGCTATACAGAGGCAAAATCTAGCAATGAATGAAAATAAATTATTTCCTAGGTGACAAGTGGGGAATATATGGACATATTGTAAAAGAAAGAGATTCATCTATGTAGTTTTAAATGATAAGGACATATACTTTTTTAATGATGAGATCTCCTAAAGGTGTCTTTCTTATATGAGTACATGAGTACATGAGTATAAATAACTACTGTGCCTTCAGCAATTTATCTGCAAAAGAATAATAATATGCTGTAAAACATCAGGGACATAAAAGAATTTCTGATCAGTATCTTTACATACTACATATGATTTGCAAAATGTCAGGAAATTGTCAATTAGGTTTTTACCTATAGTGAACATAAGGGTAGCAATGCTTATCACAGAGAGAGTTCATGAGAAGAGTGGTTTCTGTTATGAAAATATGCCTTTGCAGATTTAACCCCCCTCCCACAGACAATAAATAATAATTTGAGATTAGTGTGATAAATATAGAGGACATTATAAAAGGTAAAGCTGTTGTCCTGATGATGAGGACAAGGGACATTGCTTTTACAATAAACATTTTTCTACTAAATTTTGTCCACAAAATTTCCAAGGATGTGCAGGCACCTGGCTACTACAGGTTTTACAACCTTTCCAAATGATTCTGTATTGTATCGAACACAACTGAACAGCAAAGCATGAGATGTCAAGAGAAGGAAATTACAAAGGTATGATAATGCATCTTCTCTACTAGTTTTAGTTTCTCTTTTTTTTTATATAATTTTCCAAAACCTTTATCTCTATGGACAAAACTGCAGCAAATACAGGGTGACAGTGATGTACTAAATAAGGACAAATATGTGACTACTGCTGCCTGTAGCCGTTACCCAACCACAGGTTCATGGCAGTGGGGTGAACAGGCTCAAGAAGGGAAGAAGGGGAACAGCTAATAGGCTCCAGAATGTCTCCCTGCAGCTCTTCAAATGGAATGTAAATAAATAAAAAAAACAAACCAAACCAAACCAAAACCAACCAAACAAAAAAACCCAAAACCAAACCAATAAAAAAACAACAAAAACCATAGATACATAGATTGAGGAAGAGGACATGCTAGTCAGTAAAAAGACTTCTCAGCTCTTGATTTTCATTTTCAAAACACTTTATTTCGAACACAAAGTAGTGCATAAAGAAATGGGAAAGTACAGGGCTAACTCTATAGCTAGAGGTGGAGCTGAGATACATAGTGTTTTCATTTGGATCAGGGATGCATTTTTTAATTGAATATCCTGATCATTCCCACTTAGAGTGTTTCAGATTGACATAACATAGCATATAAATAAGATTCCTTTCAAATGAAATTAAACAGAACATGAACTCCTGATGTGTAGCTAATAAATCCAACTGCTTACAGGAATTCCAGTCCCCAAACAGAAACCAGAGTTAATCCAAAATAAAGATCCTTAAATGCATAATGTAGATACCAAGCCTTCCACACAAATGGTGTTACTGTCAAAATCTATTCTAACTGGGAGATGTGTCTTGCTGTGTTGGACTGAAGCTTGTTGGCTAATGCTACCAGAGACACAAAAAGACAGTGTCTGGGATTTTACGCATCATGCTCAGTACCCTTCCAAACTTCCTTTGAATAACTGTTGTGTTTCAATCTGATAAATAAATATTCACTGTAACTGCATTTCCCATTTAAGAGCTATGAGAAAGACCAGATGAAATATGAGTGTCTACATTCAGAGCTCTACTTCAGGCAAGATTTACTGGTGGCACTTCCAGGAATCCTGCTTCTTTTTGTTCCTCAGCAGTACTTTTAAAGTGTAAACCAGATTTTTCTATTTTAACTTCAAACTGCTGTCAGTTTACACTGAAAATGATCTTAATGGAAGACTCATAAAGGACTAAAATAATACTTGTATATTAAAAAAGTTTCCAATTATATAAAAATGTGGAAGTTATTAAAATTTACATAGATTCTTTCCTTTTCCACACACAAAAATAATTCTTTTTCTGTGTGAAATAATTTTTTCAGGAAAACAGATATTATTTGATTTCCTGCATGTTACATGCTTGTTTACTGTGTACTTAGAATTGACAAAGTCATGTTTTATAGAAAAAAATCTAGTTTCCTTCTTCTAGCTTTGTTTTCTAAATACCAGATTCTATGTTATGCTCATATTATTTGAATAACATTTCAGTAATATAAAATGTCCCTGATAAGATACTTTAAGGTAAAATTCAGTCTTTCATTTCAGAAGTTACAGTCTTGAATTCTACCATAAGAAGTTTTGTTCAACAATCGCTCAAAGATGTTTGCATAAGTGATATTAGGATAGGGAGGGTCTACAGAGCCCTCTGGACAGGCTGGATCAATGGGCCAAGACCAATGTCATGCTGTTCAAAAAGGTCAATTACTGGGTTCTGCACTTGGGTCATAACAGCCCGATGCAACATTATGGAACTGGAGAAGACAGGCTGTAAAACTGCCCAGTGGAAAAGGATCTGAGGATGTTTGTTTCATAAATAATATGGCCAGCAGGACTAAGGAAGTGGTTATACTTCTGTACTTGGCACTGGTGTTCAGTTTTGGGCACCTCACTCCAAAGACATTGAGGTGGCGGAGCATGTCCAGAGGACAACAAAGCTGGTGAAGGGTCTAGAGCACAAGTCTTATGAGGAGTGGCTGAGGGAACTGAGGTTGTTTGGCTTAGAGAAAAGGAGACTCAGAGGAGACCTTCTTGATCCCAGACTGCCTGAAAGGCAGTTGTAGCTGGGTCAGTGTCCTCCCAAGTAACAAGTGGATGAGAGGAAAAGATATCAAGTTGCACCAAGAAAGGTTTAGGTTAGATATTAGGAAACATTCCTTCCACAAAAGGGTTTTCAAGCATTGGTACAGGCTGCCCAGGGAAGGGGTTGAGTCGCCATTCCTGGACATATTTAAAAGACATGTAGATCAGGTGCCTGGGGACATGGTTTACTGGTGACCCAGCAGTGCTGGGTTAATGGTTGGACCTGATGATCTTGAAGGTCTTTTCCAACCAAAACAATTCTGTTATTCTATGATACTACACCATTGGTCTCACCAGAAGCATATGTAGGAGCATAATCATTTGTCTAATTTTTTTTTTATTATTATTATTTTTATTTTATGGTTAATTATGGAGCTGATTTGTTTCTGTTTAAATTTCACATTGGAAAATATTTTTTGAATAAACATAATTGCTTTAGAAATTTTGTCTTTTGAAATTTCCCTATTTTTATATCATGGTCACGTCTATTTATGTTATGTAAATCAATTAAAAGAGCTTTCAAATTTCAGACTGTGAAAAACATACCAAAATAGAATATATAATATTGATAATATTAACATTGATGTCATGATAATAAAATTTTGCATAGACATATAAGCATCAACACTGATTTCATCGTTAGTCTGCAAAAAATAAAATTACTTAGAGATGTAAGCATTTCACAAGTATTGCATTAATGAAGATTTCAAATTCCATGGTAAAGTATGTAGTTAAATAGGACAAGGGAAGCTTTAGACTTTTCTTTCAACAGCTTAATGTAAGTGTGGAAACAGTGGAGAAATAAGTTTGGATAGATTAAAAGAAAAAAAAAAAAAGACCATTTATTTGGTTTTCTTCATTGATTTGAATGGAAACTTCTTTTTTTTTTTTTTTTTCCAGAAGTTAAACACCAAATTGTGCCCATCTTAAGTCTAAATATATAATTTCTACTACTACTGTATTTTCTACTTCTACCATAATTTCTACAAAGCTAACATTTAAGAAGAAAGATAACTTTTTTGCCTAAATAGCTCAGGTATTTTCTAAATGTTCTGCATCCTTTTCTCAGATTTTAATTAACACTAACCCAAATTGTATAAAATACATAACAATTCAGTGAGCAAGCAGAGAAAAGTATAACTACATAAATTACAGCTAAGGACCTCCCCAGAAAGTACAAGTAGCTTAAATCTCATAAGAACCAGGATACTCACATAATAATACAAATTATTTTTTTGACCATAGAAGATAAACAGCTCCACAGTTTCAAAACTGCTACCTCTCTAGAAAGAAAAACCTATTGTCTTTCCTTTCAGCACATCAAAAACCTTCCAGACACCTTAAATTCCCTCATGCCATGAAGGGTGAGCTATATAACTCTCATTGCCCACCTAGTTTCTTTTCTTTTTACCCACCCAAGAAGGAAAAGACTTGTATGTAGCGCATTCCTTTACCTAGGAAATTTTGATGTATATATCCCATCAATGACCTATATATACTGTTACTCACACAAGAAGCATCCACTCAATCTGTGAAGCAACCTGTGTTGAACAATTATAGGTGCTTCAAGGTAAAAAGGGAACAGTCTATAAGCATCTAATGATAAGAAGAGGCCATAGAGTGCCTACCTTGTAATCATTTACTTATGTGAGCAGCTTTACCTAACCACGGCTTTCATGTTGCATAGCATATTTATTCCATTTAACTTTTGTAGCACTGATGCATAAAATAATGGCCGTTCCTATCACCCAAAGGAAGATTTCCAAAGGAACGCACTACTGGGGAGTCATGCAAAATTAGAAAAGCTAGTAAAAGACTGGAGGATTAGAAGGGACATACAGACACAGCTGTAGCGGCTTGACAATGTAAAGTATGCCAAGATATTTTACAGTTTTCACCAATGAATGTAGTTCATAGGAAAAAATGAATCTTTGTCTCTTTTGATTTAATAAATATTATCATTCATAATTGCTGCAATAATTGGACTGATCCAGAATATACATATTTATAGCTAATAACAGTTTCTCCATCACGTACCTTGAAAATCTTTATTAACCTTAAATATCTTTCACGCTTCAGAATGAAATTTACTTTAAACACACTTTAGGACGAAGGTGACTTTCACTACAACTCTTATCTGAGGCATGTTTAGCAACATGGCCATCAGCAGTTTGAGTGACAGATTATGATCTAAACTGGCATTCCATTTGCACAAGCAGTTTGTCAGTAGATTTGGCATTGATTATCTGTCCATTTGATTTGTTAACTTTATAAAAGTTAGTTTTTTAAAAAAAATTACTAAAGGCTTGCAAATTAGTATAGAAAATTCTGTTACTTTATATTTTACTTTATCACAAACATTTTTTTTTGGCAGAGAAACAGATTTGACTGGTGAAACCAGTGACATTATTTTTCTTTCTTTACTAACTCTCAATACCTAAATGAGCCTCAGGAATTTGGGGCTCAAATATGACTAATTTGACTGGCACAAGAGAATGATGCTAGACTGACAGAATGGAGAGATAGCAACAAAATGCATCAATATGGTCACAAAATCATCATGTTGCTGCATCTTTCAGAGTCAGTTCCTGTCAGCAGGTCTACTCTATAATAAATTATATTTTCTTATACAACTTCTATCTACCATATGTTTATGAAAAAAAAATTCAGAAACCACAAATCAAGGCAATGTATGACACCAAAAAGTCAATCAACTCCCCAAATGGTTTTGGGAACACAAATTGCCTAGTTTGATGTATGCCAAATATCATATTATCTAATTTTTAATACTAATTATATTAAGTTACATATTATATATATTCATTATACAGCATGTATGGGGAGCTTTTTTTTTTTAAAAGGTAGATATTAAAGCCCATATATTTTTTCCCTACTCGTGAAAGCTCATGTGAAAGTATCATGTGATACTATTTAAGAATGTTTATAAAGAATGACAACTGTAAGGAAGCATTTATGAACCTATGTGCATACAAGAAGTAAAAATTAGTCCCAAGTTTGGTAAATGTTTTAATGATTTGTTAAAATGGGCTTTCTTTTCTTTTCTTTTCTTTCTTTTCTTTTTTCTTTTCTTTTCTTTTTTCTTTTCTTTTCTTTTCTTTTCTTTTCTTTTCTTTTCTTTTCTTTT